>OU342740.1:185473233-185728303 GCA_910589775.1 Avena eriantha | reverse complement strand
GGGTGTCACTCCTGGCAGCTTAATAGGATATCCAGACTGGCCCCACAGACCAACACTAGTCTTTTCTGCGCACTTGTCCTCACTCGTGCGCACCCAGTTACCACTTCCCGGTCGGTCACCCATCCTAGAATTGCTATAGGCCAAGCACGCTTAACCTTAGAGTTCTTTTCGAATGAGCTTCCGGAAAAGAAGTTGTAACTTTTTGATATGGGTATCCTATCAATCCTATTAAGCCATGTGCCTGGATCTCACATACACCCACCCTTTAGAAGATCGATGCCCTCATCGATCAAGCACACCCCAGGAATGTTCCCTCTTGGCACGCGTATGTGCGTCCAGTGCCGGCACATGTGCCATGCCGTGTCCACTCCGGGCCACACGCGCCATGCTCCACATGTCCCGCCACTGACCCGCACACACCCGTGTAATCGCAAAGGTCGGCTCTGATACCACTTTGTAACACCCCGTCCACTCCTGGGCCTGGGGGGTGTCACTCCTGGCAGCTTAATAGGATATCTAGACTAGCCCCACAGACCAACAATAGTCTTTTCTGCGCACTTTGTCCTCACTCGTGCGCACCCGGTTACCCAGTTCCCGGTCGGTCACCCATCCTAGAATTGCTCTAGGCCAAGCACGCTTAACCTTAGAGTTCTTTTCGAATGAGCTTCCGGAAAAGAAGTTGCAACTTGTTGATATGGGTATCCTATCAATCCTATTAAGCCATGTGCCTGGATCTCACAGCCGCCGCCAGCTGTCGGAGCGGAAGAGGGCAACGGCGCGGTACTCGCGTACGAGCGTGTACTAGCGAAAGTTGTTCAAGAAGGAGCGGGCTGCGTTGATTGCGCTGTGCGAAACCCACCGGCGGGAGATCCACCCGGATCTGCGCAACCCCGAAGGGAGGCAGCGCTTTTGGGCAGTGCCTGGGCGTACGACCTCCACCGTTATCGATGCAGCGCGCCGTGAAGAATCCATGGGGAGGAGGAACGCTACCGGGAACGTCGGCATCGATTCCGACGCGGAGGAGGCTGGCGGCGACACGGACAACGTCGTCAATGACGAAGACTGCGGGAGCGTCATAGTCGATTAGGGCCACTTAAGCATAAATTAAATGGGAAAATTTGTTGCAAGACACTGTTATTTTCTGTCATTTGCTGCAACACACCGTCCGATTGTGTCTTTGCCAGGTACCATTACAATTGAGCGGTGTGTTTTAGCAAACGCTAGAAAATAACGGTGTCTTGTAGCAAATTTTCCCAAATTAAATCTATGTATGGTATCTTAATGCGCTCTTTGGATCTAGGTCACCTGAGTCATGGTCGATTGTCGTCATAATCTATATATGTTGGCCATGTTTTAGTTGTCTTTGTCTTTGAAACTAGTCGATCGAAACTCGTCCGATCCTGAAAATAAAGTTCGCGCGTTCCCTGACATATCAGATGGGACAATACGCTGACTCTGCTCCCAGCACTTGATGGCACAGCCGTATTTTGGATGGGCCTGAAGAGAAGGGATCAAGCGTGTTGTCATAGTGTACTACTCCTGTCCATATATAACTGACTTAGTTTTTTTAGATATTAATAAATGTGTCTATACCCAAAACATGTCTAGATACATGTTTTAGGTTTCTCTGTTTTTCAAACTAATCAAAAGTCTTCAAATTCTAAACAAACAAAGTCATTGCATTCACACCTGATGGGACAATACGCTGACTCTGCTACTTGATGGCACATCCATAATTCTGGAGTGCGCCAGAGGAGATGGGAATGCAAGGGAGATGGGAACTAGTAGCCGCGTCCAAACGCAGGTAAAAAATTAATGTAATAATATTTTTTTAAAATGTAATCTGGTCCACATGACCCCATCACAGACACGTTGCACACGCCAGATATAAATAAAGACGACATGGCTAGTTTAGTTTCAATGATACAATCCAACATAGGACGTTACTGTGCCCGCATCTTTATGCTCCTCTTATTAGTCTGCTAGCCCAAGCTGCATGAAGCATCAGTTGATGAGGATAAAAAATGATAAAATGGCAAATAAAACAATTTTTAAGCTTACCATTCATCCGGAGAATCGTACAAAGATGAAATTGGCAGGGATTTATTATTTGTCCTGCAGTTAGCCGAAAGATCCTCAAGAACATCCTCAATCACCCCTGCAACTTCTTCATATTCTAATACACCTCCATTATTTGCCCTTTCCTCCCCGTTCCGCTTACCCTTCTGTTTCTTTTCACACCCTTTTCTCGCCGGCACCTCCACTTTATAAATTGGCTGCTTACGTATGTTTTCCTCCGAGTGCTGATCACCGTCTTCGCGTTGCTCTTCCGCTAGTTCTCGATAAGAAGCCTCATTTTCTGCCACCGGGGTGTTAGCAGGGACAATAGCATGTGTAATTGGGTTTTTGCACAACCTCTTGATATGGCCGAATCTGCCACAACGTCCGCATTTCCTTTTCGTAGCACCAAGCCTTGGACCTTTATCGGTGGAGGCTACGATCCTTAGCTTTCTAGGACTCCCAAGTGGCCTCCTAAGAACTGGTGGTTGAAGTTTGAACCCTGGATCGACAATATCCCAATCATTTTCATCGGCCATAGGTGGTACGTTTTCTGCATAAGTTGCAGCAAACTTGTCCACGGAGAAATAGTTGTCGACATAGTTCTCTATTTCTGCTCCGTTACCTCTAAGCTTTAAGATGAAGTAAATTGCATGGTGACATGGCAGACCAGTAATCTGCCACTGCCTGCATGAACAAGTCTTGTTTCCAATGTCTACAGTGTACCTCCGTTCACTTCCACGCTTGTAGTCTGCATAAACCTCAGCCAATGTTCTAGAACTTCTGACCACCCTCATCTTTATCGTTCTCAATGCCCTGGTTCTTGCATTCAGTAACATAACCACCTTTGGAATTATTTTATGGCCTAAAAAAATTCTGGCACAAATTCTTTGCCTTAAATCTATCTTCACCATTATGCACTGTCTTATTGCATCCAACAAAATAACAATTCAAAGTGTCTTCATGCCTGAAATCTTATCATTGAAATTCTCTGCCAAATTATTGCATACAAATCCACCTTGCTTAACTCACCAAACTTTCTTCTGGCCCATAGCTTGGTGTGATGTTCCTCAAGGTATTTTTTCACCTTTGGAACTACATACATTTCTACAAGTAAGTAGCATGCGTGCTTGGGATGTATGTGTATGCTGATCGCCACAAGTCCTCTTCAAAGATCTTTCCTTCGAACTTCTTCGTGAAGTTAGTAGCGAGGTGCCGCATGCATTCCGTATGCCCAACCCCAGGAAACACAGCATCAACAACATTATCAAGACCCTCGGATGCACCGGTGTGTATCACCAAGCCTTCAGGGTGACCAATACTTCCCGTAGTCTCTACATGAACCATGTCCAGCTTTCATTTGATTCACCCTCAAGAACAACATAAGCTACGGGTAGAAGCCAATTATGCGCGTCCAAAGCACAAGCAGAAGCAACATGTCCCCTGAACTTCCTTATTAAAGAAGTTGCGCCTATTGCCAAGTATGGCCTGCAGCCATCTAGGAACCCCTTCCAGCATGCCTTCAGGCAGACAAAACATCTCCTGAAGCATATCTTATCTGCCTGCTTATACCTGATCCCCCTCGAGACCTTTTCTCTCCCTTTCACAACCTCGTAATCGATGTCAACAACACTACCATGTGATGTTTTCTCTACCTGAGCTTTGAAACTATACAACATATGAAAACTGTCATTCCACTTGCCTTGAATGAAGTCTAGAGCCATCTCCTTCCCATCAAAGACTCTATGATAAGGAATCAGAACGTTAAACTTTTTGCTAATCTTTGCTCTAAGTTCAGCTGGTCCAATGTTATGATCCTGCCTCTCCCAATCAAGTACAGTAGCAGCAATCCACTTGGTAGTCGCCGGTCTAATTTTACCACTCAAAGAAGTATTAGGGCAATTGTGTTCCTTAGTGTTTACTTTGATCTACATTCGATAAGAATCCAAATAATTCAGAGCTAGTTTTCAGCAGAATAAATATGAGAAAGACTGAAACTAAATGTAGCTATTGCAACCAGAAATGGGTGTCCACCCCGCATTGGAGATGCATGTAATCTCCATTTACACACATTACTTTCCCTACAGTGCACCCTAAATATCGTTTGGTTGCTCTTTTCAATGACAAATTCAAACCCAACTCTGATTGCATAGGTTGCAACTGCATATCTACAGTCCTCCACATTATCAAAGACTGTCCCCTCATCAATTGTAGGATTGTCCCTGTCAAAGTGTATCACTGGCATGTCCACGTCTTCGTCGTCGTATCTACATCCCATTTCAACATCTTCACATTCCTCTTCCTCATCAGTCCCATAGTCAGGCTCAAAGTTTGAATCAACCAAATATCCCTACTCTCCATCCTATCAGGGTCAGCAGCCACGTCTAGATATGCTTTCTCATCATCATCCGCACCGCCACACGTTTCAGTGCCTTCATGCTCCCTTGACAAAGCATCATGCTCAAGGACAAGCTATACAGACGTCCTGCGGTTACCAACCCATATCCGTGGCATCACCACGGGACTATCAACGCTAATTGGGGTATGCAGATAAGGAATCATAGTTCTTACCTTTCAATGTGGACGCACGACACCTTCTCCGGGCTCCATACACTACAAGAAATATGCTCACTAGTGACCTTTTCTTAACGACCATGGATTTTTTGGTCATAGATCTATGACCATTCTGAACCAGCTGGTCATAAGGCATTCACGAAGGTCCAAACGTTGAAAAATTACGACCAATTTTGTCAAGAAGGTCATAGTTTCCTAACACGAAATGGTCATAGATGGATAAAATCGGTTCAGAGTCTTGAATAAATTTGAGACGCTAGGAGAGTCGTTGATCAGAGTAGAATGGACGGACGTTATCACGATTCGAGTTAGTTTCGGTGCGGATCGATGACATGGCATCTTGGACTCTACTCACACATCGCCGCCACCCTCCACGTAGGACCCCGAAGCATTCCCTCCAAACCCTAACTACTCCTCTATTTCTCCTATCCCACAAAAGCCACCGCCAGTTCCTCTCTCTCTCAACAGGCACTCATCAGCGCCGCCACTACCGCCACTCTCCCGGAGACAGTGTTCCCAGCAGAGGTCGACCCCGAGTACGAGGAGGAAGGCGATGGAGAAGAGCAGTTCTTCATCTGTCGCATGCCGCCGAGAAGGCGATGGACCGCTTTGTCCATGACGGCTGCCAGCTCCGATGGCTCGCCGCTCAGAACAAGAACCTGTGTGAGGTACTATCTCCTGCCTCCTCCGTCTCTTAGGGTTTGACCCTATAGTGGGCATCCATACCCATCCCGATTGACCCCCTCATGTTGCTGTGCGAGGTACCATCTCCTGCCTCCTCTCACCCGAATGCCAAACCATAGCCTTGTTCGACCTCTGCTCTACCCCACCAACAATCAGAGCGGGTGAGCTCGCATCACCACCGATGAAGGCATGCTGGTGGCTGATCCGGCTGTCGCTGGCCTCGTGTCCCTCGGATCTGATCCGCGTTAGCAACGGGAGTGCAGGGCAATCACCTGCAATGACCAACATCAACGACGATGTGTATCAGATCTATATCTACAACGCGCCCCTCCCCATCTCCGCTCACAATCCTCCTCGCAGACTAAGGCAGGTACATCTCCTCGCTCTCTCCCCCTTTGCTCGTATTAATGTTGTCTTTAGCTCGTTGTGTCCGTGCTCTTAAGTTCATTGTGTAGGAATCATATATGTGAGACTTCTAGTATGGTGCCTAGGGTGGTTATCTTGTGCTTCTAGGATTGGAGGCACCGATACAATATTGTCATTGTGATTTTCCTTGTCATAGTGGTGGGATATTGACCGGTGGCTACTGAATTAGATGGATGAATTGTCCAGAAACAGGAATAATCTACTGCTAATGAATTCCTGATACTGATAAGTTTGATGTCTGCTGCTGTTTTGCTTGTCCTTTGTTGGCAGTTATACTTTAATACTGAAGTATGTAACTTCTTGTTCCAATTGATGTGAGTGGCAATGTTATTTAACTGTTTTGAGCTACTTCAATAATCACAAGAACGGAACAACAACTCTGATTGATGATTGATCATCTCAGGTTAAGCGTGCCTTATCCACATACTAAATGAAGTAGAAACAGAAGCAGCCTTAAATAACAATGAGTCTTGTTTAAAAAACAAAAAATGAGTCATAGTAGTGCAAGAAGCTATTCCGTTGCAAAACTCAATGTCAAGAACTCTGTACTATAATCTCAGAAATCGCTATTAGAGATCCATACTCCGTTGCAATGGCACTGCGTCAGTTTCCGCAGCTATTAATGGTTCAGAATTTCCATTTTTCTGTTGATCTTTTATCTACACTACTTATAGTAGAGCAAACATACTTTTTCTAGCACTGCAACCCACCAATGTGAGATTATTAGTTTGAATATGCACCACTGACCTCTTAGCTAGATGGTGCATTGCGTACTTTATCATTTGCTCATATTTTTGTGCATATAATTTAGTTTCGTGCATATGTATTGGAAACTAGGTGCTGGTCTAGGGTACTTCTGTCTTCTCTTTGTAATCAAGTGCAGATAGATTACAAGGTAGCAAACAAATATGCCTTATTTAAATATGGTATGAGTAACAAGTGTCATGCTATAACTGTTCTCTAGGAAGTACTATGTTTGCAATTTTTTCTTAATTCAGTACATAAAAATGTATACAAGCAAGGATTCGAACTCGGCATCAAGCAATAAAATTGACTACATTGCCATTATATCAAAAAGCATTTGATGTTACTCTTTATAACTAGTAGAAGAGACGCTGTATTCGTTGAGCATGGCTGGGAGTTAGAGCAGTAGGACCATGTACATCAACTTCTGTGATCTGATATTTTGAGAAGAAACATTGTAGACCTGTAGTAGTGAAAATGATTTGATATCTTGCGGTGAATAATATTGTTTGCAGTTTCTCTCGATATTTTCATCTAGTATAGGGGTACCATTTTTAATTGTTGGGGGCAGATAGTTGGTACTTGTGTCAAGCCATCAGTTGCCTATTTCATAGAAGATGGTTTTAGTTCTTTGTTAGATGCTTAATGTTTGATCTTCCTTAGTAATCTTTTATACAAGATTTATTTCTAATTTCTCGGTTGCCTATTTCATAAAAAATATGTTCAGTTCAGTGCTCACTTCTGTGTGGCCTGTTGTTCCAACCATGCATTGTGTATAATTTGATTCTGCGTTAATACGTCTATCTAGTCTCTATCACTAGAGCCTGAATGTTGAGTTGTTCAAAAGACCCCCTTGTACAAATGTCTAATTTTGTATTATTACCATTTCTGATATGTTCACAATGAATCTTGAGTGCTCAAATGCTGATGTGCTAAGCTGTTCATCCTAATCTCCAGATGTTTGGAGCGATCTGGCCACCGTTCTCGTAAAGGTACTATGAAGCTCATTGTTAATTCAGTCTCCCTGTTTGCTTGGTGCCGACTTTTCTATTTTGCCCATCCCCACTTGTTATTGTAGTAGCATGATCAAGTCGTGTGGGTGGATAATAAACATGATCTTCGAGGAGTATTGCCTCATACAAATAGATTGGAACCTCTGTTCTATGGTCAAATGTTCTACTTAGTACTCAAGATATTTCTTTCTTCCTAGTGTCCACTTATTTTTATCTAGGATAGTGGTGGCTTATATGATGTCTTCAATTAGTAAATACAACATATGCATTGATTGCAGTTCTACTTTCTGTGATGAAAACCATGCTGTTTTTTAATATTTTACTCCTCACTGTTTTGCTTTATATACTACAGGTGTTGGCCTTCATTCATCTAAAAGTCGTTTACAAGAGCTCTAGGATGAAAGAAGCACGAACGTGAAGCGTTAAGCCTATTGGAGGTGGTACCAGCAAACAACAGTAGATCGACTAGGAGACGAGCCATTGGAGGTGAACAAGACTAGAGGCCAGCGACGCGAGGCTGAGCGATGCTCTGCTTGTTGTGTGTGTGTGTATCTTGTGTTCTTATGTGCGCTGTATGCTGGATACTAGTAACTGTCTTTGCAAGACTTCTAGATGCTAGCTTTTGTTGCCAAATTCTAGGGTCTTGTAATCGTAACAGTTTTTTTTTATGATTTTCTTGTTTAAATGTGGTTTATTTACTCTCATATGTGGAAATTGAAACCTGGCTGAGAAATGGGTCTTCTAAAATACTATCAAGTGGGGTGTAGTATTGTTCATGGTCTAAAAAGTCCACACCCCAAATAATATTGATAAAATGCTGAAAATTGACCATGTAAAGCTAAGCCCAAATAAAGAAATGAACTATAATGAGGCCAAGGCCGAAATAGAAATGGAGTGAAAATAGCAAAGCAGGCCACCATGTAAACAGGCTAAATTGTTGGGCTTGGCCCATATAAAACACCTAACTGGACCGGGCTGAATCTGATCGACGACCTTTCTAATTGGTCATGGATTTGCCACGTAGGATCTAACGCGGATAGCGCAGACAGTCTGTGACCAATACAGTTGGTCATAGAATCTGTGACCAACTGTATTGGTCGTAGACCTCTACGACCAATTCAGAAAAAAGGTCGTCGTGTTTAACTTGTGACGCTCAGCTTTTGACCTTCTGTATTTGGTAACAAAAAGGTCATAAATTAAAAACTATGCCTTCCAGTGACCAATATGGAGTGTCACGTATCACCATATTTCTTGTAGTGATACCTCCAAAGATCTACACCCCGCTACCTCTCCTCCCGTTTCGTTGTCCTCTGTACTCTCCAGACTTGAAGGAGATTCCGTGCTCTCCAGCCGCACAGGAGCCATATCCGTGCTCTCAAGACTCGCAGGATCCATCTCCAAGCGGGATCCGGATCACCATCGTCGTTGGGCCCCTAACATAACGGCTGACTCTCGGTTTTCATTTCTAGACGCGGCTGGGCGGTGGGCGGCGGCAAGGAGACAGGGCAGGGAGGGGAGGGGAGGGGACGTGAGGGGATGGCAGGGAGGGGAGGGCAGGAGGATGACAGCCTAAGGGGACGACGAGAGCGGTGCACGACTGAGCGGAGTGGCGGCGGCAGGAGCAGAGGAGAGGAGCGGAGCGGAGCTGGTTGCGACAAAGCATGGAAAATTTCACAATAATGTGTTGGTGGGCGGCACCAGCCCTCGAACCTGGGACGCGCGCCGTCGTAGGTGGAGGAGGCGGGCCCGCCTGTCAGAAAACATGCCACCTATCAGCGCACTATACACGGGGAGCACTTCATGGAATTTTTAGCAGGTCCCACATGTCAGTTTGTTTGATCAAGACTTGCATGCAGTGCATGGCTGGTCCACGCGCTAGTTTCGGAAAAAAGCCCGTTGATCCAAAATTGAATTGCCAGTTCTGCTTCTTCTCCCCCGTCTCATCGTCTCCTCGCAGTGGTAGTTCTGCTTCGTCTCCCTCGTTTGTTATCCTCTTCTTCTTCTCCTCGCAGTGGTAGTTCTTCTTTCTTCCTTGATCAAAACATTCCCGCATGTCAGCCATGGCCAGTAGCCGGATGAAAAGGAACTGGGCCGATCTCCCGGCCGACCCACTTCGCATTCGCCGACTATTTGCTGGAGAAAGAGGAGTACGTCGACACCTATGCTACTTGTCGGGAAGTCTGCACCGATTGGCGCTGCACTTTAAAGGTGCCCGAATTCCATCTCAACAACTGAATCATGATAGATAACACACTTCCAGACGTTGGCGACTTCACCTTCCTCAACCTCCCCACTGGTCGTTGCTTCAAGACAAATCTAGACGTTCATCGCAGGTTCACATTCATATCCGGTATTTATTGGTATTTTCCATTGTAAACATCTTAGTGCTAACGGATGCCCTCTTCTTCCAAAAGATTCTACTTCATCGGTGTTTCTCGTGGCATCATCGTGCTTTCTCAGAGGGTGGAGTCGTACCAGATTCGGCTTCTGAACCCAATCACTCACAAGTCTAACACTGATTTTCAAGCACACATACCATCTGATCTTCTGCAATCTCTCGCCGTGAAGAAGTCCCCGACGATGGTGTTCGTTTGCACTGACTATCCAGATCATATTGCATGGGCCGATGAGAGCACCCCAACGGGGCCAATCAATGGATCATTTGGAGAAGGATTGTATTCGCCACCTCCTGATACGCTTCTGGTCTGCATGACGGCATTCCTAGGGGAAGTATATGCATTACTTTAGAATGGAGACATCTTGTCGACCAACATCCAGTTAGAGCAGCGCGCGAGCACTGTCACGATGGCCAATATAATTTCGGCCCCAGTCTTTGAACAGGTACACGGAACCTACAAATTTTACCTTGTGGAGTCAGATGGTGATCTGCTTCTTGTGTTGAACGGGGATTTCGCCAAAGGGCAACCGGTATTGTACTGGGTGGACACAGAGAACCGCTCTCTCGAGGCCGTCGGTGACATTGGAAGTCGTGCCCTCTTCGTTGGTCACAATCGGTCTATCTCCATTGACACCAGGTTACATCCCACAGTCAAACCCGGTTGCATATACTACAGGAATTTTATCAGACTGCACGATCATGAGGTTCAAGCCTGGGAAGAGGAACCAATAATGGTACTGTATGGCTTAAGTCTTGAACATACACCGATGCCTTGCCCTCTGTACGAGATACTGGCAGCACACTGCAGACGTAGAGAGTTCTCTGAAGATGTGTTGCAGCACGCGGGAGCCGATGACGACAAAATATATAGGGGAGAATGAATCATATATTCATCCTAGGTTATTTGCTAGCATTTTCAGGTCTATTTTTCGAAGTAGAAATTTGTACTGTATTTATATTATTTCGATGATCAGAATGCGTATTACCTTTCAGACAAAATTGTAATGTATTTAAATTTAGTACTTCCAGAATTCAAAGTATTTATTTTTAGTAGCTTCTTTCAGAATTCTCTGTGTTCGACACGGGCATCAGCTCAGCGCCGGAATTCAGGCCCCACATGGAAAATTTCACAATAATGTGTTGGTGGGAGGCACCACCCCTCGAACCTGGGATGCGCGCCGTCGAAGGTGGAGGGGGCGGGCCCGCCAGTCAGAAAACATGCCACATCGGCATCCCCTGTTTCTGATGCCCTTTTTAAAAATAAAACACGCCACGTTGTTATCCCCTATTTCTGATGGTGTTGCTACACTCGACGGTATATGGTGTCATATAAATAATATCGTATAAACATAAGGGCACAGTCGTCAACATTTCTAAAATGAAACCCGGTCCCGTCTCCTAATTGTCCTGGTACATTGCTCGATGAGGTGGATAGCCACGACCGATCTTTTTAATACGTTCGCACTCTTATGCTGAGAATGGAAATAAAGATTGAGCTGTTAATGCAACGAGTGTCGAATTATTACCCTCTAAGGAAATGCGAAATGGTTATTTTCACGCATGCCCGTAGTCCAAACCTACTGTCAGTCTTTCACTCCCCTTCTCTGACTAACCACGGTTCACCTTGCGCAGCTCCTCCGCGCCGCACCAACTAGGCTAACATGGCCCCGCCTAAGCCGCCGCCACCACGACAGCCGCCGAAACTGGTGTATTTAGCCCCTCTAAGGCAGGCCATGAAGCTCTACTTCAAGGCCGGTCTCCCATTGCCCTGCCAGGTGGATGATTTCCCCGAATGTGCCGAATCGGCCGTGGCGGCGACAGCGCCGTCGTCGGCGCTAGATGCGGCAAGCAGGCCCAAGAGAGCGATGTGGAGAAATCGCGCGGCGGCATTACGGCATGCTCTAGGCAATGGGAACAAGGTATGTATCAAATCATTCATGAGAGCATGCCGCCGCTGAGGGTACACACCCTCGAACAGGGCAGCGCCAAGGTCTAGGAACCCTCTCGTCCACGCTTTGGCGCGGACTACCTTACCTCAGTGGGGTAGGGTGGGAGCACGCCGTCTGCGGCAAAGACGCTCCATCCTACGCACCGTCGAAGGCTGTACCGTGGCGGCGACCAAGCGTCTACACTCAGCATGCTGGATTGTTCGACAGCAGGAGCCGGCGGTGGGCATCAGCTTAGCCCCGGAATTCAGGTACGAGTTCACACGGACCTACGATCCCGAGAAGGAGATGTCGAATTTCAGTTTCGAAGAAATCGTTGCAGCGGTGCGAATGGTCCAACTAAACCGGGATTGGCGCACGCAAATCGCTCGTGCATGAATGATGCAAATTTCTTGTAGTTTGGCGGGAAGGCAATAGATTAGTTTGGGTTAAATGATCAAAAAACTTATGTCCTCTCAAAGCAATTGGCCAGCCAACTTTTCTGGTGGAGATCTATAGTTTCTTCAGTGTAGAATAGTTAAGTTCAGACTGAAGAATGGCTTTTGTAGATGAAATGCTGACGAATTGTTCTATAAACTAGTAGGAAGTTTAGCCCACTTTTGTGCAGGTATAAGAACCTTTTGTATGGAAGTACTACTGTTATAAGAAAATACAATCAAGTACCTATTTCATTCAATTACTAGTTGTGGTTCAATCCAGTTAAATGGCATCTTTTTATCCCAGACTACAGATTTTGCGTCTGCTATCTGTGCTGTAAACCATTTTTTCCTTTGTCTTGTGTTGCCTGCAAAATGGTCCTGCAGTTCAACATGTTACAAATGTAGCTACCTTGTACTCCCTCCGTTTCAAAATATAAGATGGTTTAACTTTGTGAATGAAGTATATCTAGTCCCCTTTTAGTATGTAGGTCCATCTAGGTTTAGAAAGCACCATCACTAAAAGATGTCTAGATACGCTCCATTCACAAAGCTAAAACATCTTATATTTTGAAACGGGGAGTACTTGAAGAGGAGATGGACAACATTTTCCCGGCATCCATAGAATTCACATTGCTCATTGCCAGACCACCCTCTTTTCATGAGGTTGTCCCTGGTTATTCACAGAAATTATAAAGCACGGTGTTCAACTACATCAATTCAAACTATTACACGCACACAAACTACATCAAATTCATTACTCACACATACTACATCGATTCAAACTATTACACACACATACTACTTCAAACTATAACACACACGTACTACATCGATTCAAACTATTACACATTTTTAGTCGATGCTAACTTCGTGCTACGCTCTGCATACTACAAATTCATTAGCCACACATACCACGGAAATTCACTAGATCTCTGTCTTCACTCGAGGGGAATCAGAACCACCAGCTCGTCCAAGCCCGGTCCCGCCACCGAAACTGTGTGCCCCGTCACGAAACGGTGGCAGTCCTGTGCCATCGATCCTTCCAGGCCAACACTGCAGGTGACGAGGGCGCTTTCTGGCAGCCTCTACGGGGCCATGAATGCCATGTATCGAGTCCAGAACCTCCTCCAGGTGGATGATGACCGGGTGCTTCCAGCAAAGCTGTCGCCCTGCCCTGCTTGGAATCTGCACCTCGTACATCTTAGGAACGGCGTCAGGATCTTTCAGCCACACCTTTACCTCGATGACCCATCTATCGCTCGGTGGCACGATTTCCACCAGCTCGTCGCCAAGGCTACTGACGACCTGCTTGAGGGCCTCTGGCTCCCAAGCATCCAATGGGAGGCCGTCAAAGCCGAGTTTGGAGAAGAAATGAAGCTGCCCCAAGCGATCGTCCCACCCACAGTCGTGATGCCAACGCATGAAGCTCATTTTCTCCCTCCAGCACTCAAAAGAATGGGAAGAATGCAGAACGCGCTCGGTGTCTGAGCTGTGCTCGAACCGGACGAAAAAATCGAATGGCGGCGCGCATACCTCAATGTTGACCTCATTTCGTCTGATCCCAAAACGAGACCTGAAAGCCGACAACAACTCTGCCGGTGACACAGCGGGACGGATGCCCAGCACAGTGGCCATGAGAGTGTGGTCGTCGAACTGCTGTGCCAGGGCTACCATGCCTGGGGTGCACGATAGCACGCAACTTCCCGAGGCCGGTCGCCGGCCTAGATCGCCTGACGGGACGCGCTCCGTCGTGCGAGAAGGACTAGCCAGAGGCGAGATATTAGTCCGGGGACACGAAGCTCCGATACAGCGGACGATGCAACGGCGACGGCTGCGAGCTTCGATTAGAGGCGTGGGAGGTTGACCGGACATGGTGGATATGCAAATTAGAGAAAGTGCGAGCTCCGATCTGAGACGAGCAGCCGAAGCTGAGCAAATGTTATGGGGACGGGAGCAGGGGAGAAGACCAGAGCAGAGCAAAGAAATAGATCTCGTCCACTCAGGGATCTGGTCCACGCAGGGGTAAGCTAGTCCACGACCGCAAAAGATAACGGGGAATACTGACATGGCGGGCCAAGAAGAGTTGACCTAACGATGGTATTTGAGTTCAACCGTTTTTCGTCTGGTTCAAACGACCGTTTGGCCGTTAGATTTGTATTCACCCCCATTTGGCCCTTCTGGACAATTGGCGAATCTACTATGGCCCCTCCGCGCGATTGATGGCAACTCGGGTACCGCAATGCGCTCACCCACCAAGTTTGGTACCGCAAACGAACATTCCCCTCTATATGACCATATGGATCTCTCCTAGAGTCATATTATGCATGTGTGTTCTTTTCCATATTGCATTATTGTTGATATATATCCACATGATGACCACATTGCATGTCTGTGTTCTTTTATTTCCAGTATAACGTTTTGATATATCTACATGACCACACATAACTCTGTGTGATGATGCAACTTATGTCACACTGGTGCAACATGCAATGTGTGGAAGGTGCTTTTCCTATGTGTTTGGTCTCTATGATCATGGTTGTACACATGGAACCCCTGCAGTCAATAATTGCATGTGTTCTTTGCTAAACCATATTGATATATATCCACACTGCTAGATTCATTGATCCAAACATGACCACATTGCATGTATTCTTTTCCAAAACCACATATCTACATGACCACACACACACTAGTGGATTATGTGATGCAACTTCTGTCACACTGGTGCAACATGCAATATGTTGTTTTCCTAGTGTTTTGGTCTATGCATGTGACCATGCATGGTTTAATACACATGGATCCCCTGGAGACATTGCATGATGTGTGTTCTTTTCCTAAACCAGTACACACTGATATATATATTCACAAGAGACACATGCCAACACATTAATGCACATATATATATATGTACACTGTTATTTACCAAAACAACACAAGATGATGATATATATCTCTCTACATATATGCATGACCTCCACACACGTGCATATACTCAAGTGGATTATGTGATGATGCACAACTTCTATCACACTGGTCCATGCATGCATGCATGCAATGTGGAAGCTCCTTTTATTTAATTCTTATGTGTTGTTGGTCTCTATGACCATATGGAATATATCTCCTATAGAGTCATCATATTGCATGTATGTGTTCTTTTCCTAACCTAGATTGATATGGCCACCAGAGTCATTGATAGATCCACACCATGATATGACCACATTTGCATGTATGTACATTGTTCTTCCAAACCCGACCACACAACATATACTACTCAAGTGGATTATGTGATGATGCACAACTAATAGTTCTTCCACACTGGTGCAACTAACCATGGATGCAATGTGTGGAGCTCTCCTTTATTTAATTAACCTATGTGTTTTTGTATCTATGACCATATATGGATCTCTCCTAGAGTCATGTTGCATGCATGTGTTCTTTTCCATGCATATATTGCATTATTGTTGATAGATCGACATGAGATGACCACATTTGCATGCATGTGTGTTCTTTTCCAATAATATACCATATTTTGATATATCTACATGAGCACACATATATAACTCTATGATGATGCAACTTATGTCACACTGGTGCAACATGCAATGAGTGTGGAAGCTGTGCTTTTACTATATATATGTGTGTCTGTGTTTGGTCTTTGTGACCATGCATGTGGTTGTACACATGGAACCCCTATAGTCATTGCATATGTGTTCTTTTTCCTAAACCACATTGATATCCACACTAGCTAGATGTCACTAATCCACATACCTGACCACATTGCATGTGTTCTCTTTTTCCAAAACCGCATTGTTGTTATATCTACCACACACTAGTGGATTCTGTGATGCAACTTCTGTCACATTGGTCCACCATGCAATATGTTGCTTTCCTATGTGTTTTGGTCTATGGATGTGACCATGCATGGTTTATTAATACACATGGATCCCCTAGAGACATTGCATGATGTGTGATCTTTTCCTAAACCAGTACACATAGATATATATATATATCCACTAGAGCCACTAATCCCATCACATGACCACACATTGCATATATATATATATATGTACACTGTTCTTTTCCAAAACAACACAAGATGATGATATATATCTCTCTACATATATGCATGACCACACACATGCATATTGTTGGGGATATACTTTTCGGGTATCCTCACAGTTCCTCACTGACCAGGGTGGCCCACTTCGGGTTAGAGCTTTGCTTCACGGGCGGCCCAGTCAGGGAGAGAAGACGGAGTCCAATCCGGCTACGGGAAGGCCCAGAAGACCTACCGACTAAGGCCCATAATGTTACTTGTAGTTCAAGATGTACTCTGTAACCAACTCTTAGTCGTAGCCGGATTGATCCCTCCTGTAAACCCTAGGCCGGATATCTATATAAGCCGTCTTAGGGAGAGCCTTTAGGGCACTACCCAATACTTTAGACTCTCAACTCGCACAGGCGATACCCTTGTAACCCATATTCCAGCTCTGCCGTATTACTGGATTGCTAGCTGGAGTAGGATTCGTCCAAAGCCGGCGGATTCGAACCTAGGTAAACTTGTGTGCTCACCGTCCCGGAATACCGTACGTCTCACACCCCTCTCTTCCGCACGCCTCGAGGAACCCCTCATGGCGTACATGTCCTCAATCCGATGATAGTTGGCGCCCACCGTGGGGAAAGTGAGCTTCGGATCTGCGTTCCGAGCGGAATCTGCAAGAATCGGAATTGGCGAGACCATCGCCGTCGGTCGCATCCTCTACGCCACCGATGTCCCTCTCATCGTTCTCGACGAGACTTGGATTCCAGCTAGGGAGGCCGTGACTGCCTATGCAATCATGTCTTTTGGCGAGATCGATGTTTACATCGGTTTCGCTGAACCTGCCCAAACCCACCCAGCGGTGATGATAGAGGCAGAAGAATCTTCTGGGTCCCCTTTGTCCGCGGAGGTGGCAGAGTTCCGGATCTCAGAAAACCCCAAACTCACCCAGCCTGCACTAGTTGCAGAGATAGTGGAGAAATCTGATCCTGAAGAAGACCACACGGTCCAAGTCGAATCTGGAGTGGATATCCCTGGAGAAGCCGGATCCCAGATCGACCCACCCGTGGAAGTCGAAATCCAGGAGGAACATATCAACGACACTGATTCCGGCTCTGACGATGCCGGGACAGACAGGCCTTTCCTCAGGTACACGTCAAGATGTATGATACTGCAAAGGCAAAAGCGCAGATGCAATCCTCGAGACCATTAAAAGTTTCGATGTGGCTGATCGCGAAAGCCGAAGGTACCTCAGGAAGCACGCATCGCACTTCGTCGGATACGTGGGATCTGGATCCGGCTCTGCCGATGCTGGAGAAAACACCGACTCGGTGCTAGAGGGAATTGGAACAAACACCGACGTTCCTGCATCCTCGGATGAATCTATGACATCGGCAGATTTCCGATAGTTCTCCGCGGAATATGAAGAGGAGTACAACTCCAAAGCTGCAGAAGAAGGAGAAGCCATGGATGAAGGATCCGGGGAACACTCTCCCAAAGCTTAGGATGACATGGACGTCGGAGATAATCCCGAAGTCCAGATGTCCGAAAGTACCGATCAAAGCTTGACTCCGGGAAACGGACCCAAAGCCGTCTTTGCTACTGGCGCTGCCAAGAAGGCAAAGAAGAAGAACAAGAAGAACAAGACCCCGGCAAAAGACCCTCTCACAGAAGTGGTGATTGCCGAGGAATACGAGGAAGACTCGGATGGAGCACTTATCCCAGACGAGCCGAAAAAAGAAGCATCGGTGGATGGACACGTGATCACAGAAGGTGCGCGTAAACTCATCGATGCCGCATTAACCACACCTATGCCTACAGCTGCAGAACTTACTATAGATGAGCTGGACGAAAGGGCCCAAGCCCTATAAGCGCGTCGTCAACAACTCCTCGATGAAGCCAAAAACATCGAGGTGGAGACGCATGTCAACCAAGGAATACAGTCGCGGTTGCATCAGAAGACACAGAAGAGTCACACCAATGATGACCAATTCCCACGTGTCCGTGCCGTCCTTTTTGGGGATGAGAAGGGGAAGCCACGAAAACATAGCAACGGAGATTGGGTATACCCAATCCCAGTACAAAATACCGTGGCAGCCCGAGAAATTCTATCGGCTAATCCAGGACCAGAGGAGATCCGTTTGGGTATCAAGCTACTCAACAAGGGACTGGAGCAGCAGAAGGTCGCCCTGTCCGGAAGTCAAAAACTGGTCTCGGATTCTGACCAATGTCGCACAGATCCGGCATGGGCTGATGTAAGATCCCATTACGTTCGGGCGCAGTACCATCACCCCGAATGCTGGGAAGACAATTATTCAAGAACTGGATCGTCAGGACAGCATCGCAGAGCTACACATAACTGGAGCAATGTCGCTCCAGCGGCCGAGAAAGACGCGATCGCTGCACTGAATCCGAGGAATCCTCCCCGACAAGAATTCAACGATCGAAAGGGAGAATATAAGGAGAAACATCGGAAGGAGGATCGTCAGAGAATGCCACCTCCTAGACATGAGAGCCGTCCGGCTGAGCCTCACCATGGTGGGAATGACGGACGAAGGAACGACGGAAACCATGCTGGAACAAGCCGGCAGGGGGCATGTCGTAGTCAAGAATCTCCCCGGAACCGGAATAATGACGCTCCGGATGGAGACCGGCGATCAGCTAGAAACAATTCAGCTGCCCCACCCCCTCCACAAGGCAGTTATCACGACGCCCCCCAAGGAGGGAAAGGAGGACGACATGGCGGAGGAGGTGGTGGCAGAACCCGAAGTCCGGCTCCAAGGCACTACAGCCACAGCCGACATTCGGGATGATCTCTATCCTCGAACGACGCAAGGCACAGGATCAATTCCAATATAGAGGCACGGTGCTACGAAAACGACGATTTCTACGTGGGCCCAAAGTGTTTTGGACCACGCGTCAGAGCTACAAAATTCCCGGAAGGATTTGCTATCTCAAGGCGCATCCAAGCCTACGACGGCATTGCTCGGCCAGATACCTGGCTATAAGATTTCTTCCAAGCTTGCTGCATCGCCAAAGGTGGAAACAGCCTGGTCGCAGCCCGATATCTCCCACTTATGTTGCGGAAGACGGCATGATCATGGCTCATTGAACTTCCGGAGAACACCATCCACAACTGGTATGACATGCAAAGTGCGTTCTGTCGGAATTTCGAAGGCACATATCGGAGGCCCTGTTCGGTCGGAGACATACAACGTTGCACCCAGAAAGCCAGAGAAACTTGTCGGGATTACCTCGGACGATGGATCGACACCGAGAACTCCTGTGAAGGAGTAAACGATCAAACCGTGATTGAAGCTTTCATCGCAGGACTCCCAATTGGTCTAGTGCATCACCGATTGAAGTGTGACAAGGTCACTGATTTGGGAGAGATGATAGAAACAGCGAGCAAGTATGTAGATGCTGACGATGAAGCAGAAGGATTACTCAACGTCCTGGCTGTACCTCAGTCAGCAAAGACAAAGCAACAAGCTCAGAAGCGCAAAAATACCTCGGAAGAAAAACCCAACACAGAGACAACGGTGGTCACTACTGTTTCCGGGTCTGGAGGATGAGGAGGACGTGGCGAAGGCCACGGGCGTGGCCGTGGGATATCAAGGGTCCAAGGTAGAGGAGAGCAACAACCAGGCAAAACCTACACTTGGGTCGACATTGCCAATAACCCATGTGTGCATCACTTGGACGCCAATGGGGGCTCGTCCCACACAAACACTGAGTGTCGTTTTAACGACGACATCAAATGAGATGATACCTTGGGCTACAAAGCTAAGTGGAAGAAGGGAAAGAAAAATCCCGAAAAGGACACGGAGACCAAGGAAGATTCCGACATGGAGGAAGCCGATTGTTAAAATCCCAAGTCAGAAGGGAAGAAAACTTTTCCCACCAAGAAAGACAGTTACGTCACCTTCCTCGGATCTCAACCAGCAAGGGTCAAGAAAGCAGTTCTCCACGAGCTCAATGCAACAGTTCCGGCTGTCCCTCAATATCTGGACTGGTCGGAGGTGGAAATCACATTTGACCGCGCTGATCATCCGCCTAAGCTACACAGGCGAGGAAAATACGCCTTAATCGTCAACCCACTTATAGACGGTTATGGTTTCTCCAAGACCCTCATGGACGGTGGTAGCAGCATCAATATTCTCCATGTCGAAACGCTACGCCGGATGAAGATCTCGGAAACATAGTTGAACCATAGCTCTGTGATCTTTCACGGAGTTGTCCCGGGAAGACAAGCTAATTCCCTGGGAGAGATTACTTTGGATGATACCTTTGGAACACCAAAGAATTATCGGACGAAGGCACTTTCCTTCGAAGTGGTCCCGTTCAAGAGCGCATACCACGCTATATTCGGACGTCCGGCTTACTGGGATTTTATGGCTCGTCCGTGTTACATTTACAATATGATGAAAATTCCAGATCCCAATGGCGTGATCACCATCAAGCGAGACCCAAAGAAAGCGCGAGAGTGCGAGGATGGAAATGCCGCCTTTGCCGAAGCTGTGCTGCACGCCCAGGAGTACCAGGAGATCAAGAAGAGCATAGATCCGTCCGAGATGCCCGCAACGAAGAAGGAGGTGACAAAGCCAAATCCAGAGTTCAAGGCATCAAAAGAGACGAAGGCGACGCCGTTGAAGGATGATGACCCCTCCAAGGTGACCCAGATAGGCGTAGGCCTAAGTAGCGCATAGGAAAGCGCGCTCGTCAAGTTCCTCCAAGAAAATCAAGATATCTTTGCATGGCAGCCATCTGACATGACCGGAGTACCTAGGGAACTTGCCGAGCACTCTCTAAATGTAAACCCGAACGCTAAACCCGTCAAACAGTCCTAACGATGGTTTGGCGATCAAAAGCGTAAGGCAATAGCTAAGGAACTAGCACGGCTCGAGTTAGCCGAATTCATAGAAGAGGTCATCCACACTGAGTGTTCGGCCAATCCTGTAATGGTCCCTAAAAAGGACACCACTGATTTAAGGATGTGTGTTGATTATACTGCCTTGAACAAGGATTGTCCAAAAGATCCGTTCACTTTGCCTAGAATTGATCAAGTCATCGATTCTACGGCAGGCTCAGAACTCCTCTGTTTTCTCGACACATATTCTGGTTAACACCAAATCCGGATGAAGGAATCTGACAAAGTCAAAACTTCATTCATAACCCACTTTGGAACCTTCTGTTTTGTTACAATGCCCTTTGGGCTGAAGAACGCAGGAGCTACATACCAGCGCACGATGGCGTTGCCTCCATGACCAACTCGGACGCAATGTACATGCATATGTGGATGATATCACGGTGATGTACAAAAAGAAGGAAACACTGATTTCCGACATGGAGGATACGTTCGCCAATCTACGAAAATACAACATCATGCTTAACCCGAAGAAATGCTTCTTTGGAATACCAGCTGAAAAATTGTTAGGTTTCATCGTGTCTCAAAGAGGCATATAGGTGAACCGAGACAAAATTAAGGCTATACTCAACATTTCCAGGCCAACTCACCTGAAGGACGTACAAAGACTAACTGGTTGCATTGCTGCAGTCAGTCGATTTGTAAGCCGGCTTGGTGAAAGAGCCGCACCATTATATAAACTACTGAAAAAGACCAAGAATTTTGTCTGGACGGACGAAGCTGAAGCTACACTACAAGATCTGAAAAGAGTACTCTCATCTGCTCTTATCCTTGCAGCGCCGGAACCTCAGGAACCTATGTTGCTTTACATTGTTGTGACAAATAAGGTTGTCAGTATCGTCATGGTGGTGGAGAGACCAGAGGAAAATCAGGAACACCTGGTGCAGCGTCCGACGTACTTTGTTAGCGACGTCCTGACAGAATCAAAGCAGCGGTATCCGCACTATCACAAATTGGCTTACGGTGTTTTTCTAGCATCTCGTAAGTTATGACACTATTTTCAGGAGCATCCAATTACCGTGGTGAGCAAAGCTCCCATGAGAGACATAATCAATAATAGTGACACCATAGGACGCGTCGCCAAATGGGGAATAGAGCTCTCAGCTTTCGACATTGAGTATAAACCTCGGACAGTAATCAAATCCCCGATCCTTGTTGACTTTGTCGCTGATTGGATAGAGACGAAGGAGAACATGATCCTCCCTGAGTCAGAATATTGGACCCTCTTGTTCGATGGGTCTAAGGCTTGAGGGGGCTCGGGGGCTGGTGTGGTGCTCAAATCACCCCAAGGAGATAAACTTTTATACGTGTTGCAGATCCACTTCACAGCGATAAACAACATTGCCGAGTATGAAGCACTGCTGCATGGAATCCGGATTGCTAAGGATATTGGCATCCGATGTTTGATGTGTTACGGAGATTCGGATCTTGTTGCTCAGCAAGTCTCGAATATTTGTAATGCAAATAAACACATGGCAGCATATAAAGCTGTCGTGGATGATCTATCTAAATCATTCGAAGGGTTTGAAGTTCAACACATCCCTCGAGCAAAAAATGAGGAAGCAGATGCATTATCTCACATAGGCTCTACGCGGAAAGAGTTCCCGGATGGCGCTTTTTTAGAGCACCTCAAACTCCCCTCGATAAAGGGAGTAGATGAGGAATATCCGACCAAATCCGACTCACCTTTGATAGCAGTTCTGGCTGTAATTCCCATCTAGACTCAACCCTACCTTGATTACTTGGTAGATGGCAAATCACCCGAAGACGAAGTTCTGAGCCGACAGATCGTCCGACGAGCGAAAGCCTATACTATAATTAGTGGTGAGTTCTATAAGCGGAGTGTGTCTGGGGTCTTTCAGTGATGTGTATCTCCGGAAGAAGGAGTGGAAATCTTACGAGAGATCCACGAAGGCGAGTGTGGTCACCACGCTGCAGCCAAATCTTTAGTGGCAAAAGCTTTTAGACACGGAGTTTTCTGGCTTACAGCTTAGGCAGATGCCGAATGATTAGTCAAGACGTGCAAAGGCTGCCAAAAATACGCCAAGCAAGCTCATGTTCCGGCTGATCAGTTGTGAACAATACCTATAACATGGCCCTTTGCGGTCTGGGGGCTTGATATGGTAGGACCATTTAAACGAGCTCCAAGTGGATTTACTCACCTCTTAGTGATGGTGGATAAATTAACCAAATGTATTGAGGCTAAACCTGTCACTAGTTGTGATGGGCAACAACCAATAGATTTATCGAGGATGTTATAATCCGGTACGGTTATCCGCATAGCATTATCACGGACAACGGGAGTAACTTCTCTATGGGATAATTGGCTAAATTCTGCGATGAGCAAAATATCCGGCTTGACATTGCGTCAGTCGCACATCCACAGGCTAACGGACAAGTCGAAAGAGCTAATGGTTTAATCTTACAAGGCCTGAAACCGAGACTCGAAGCACCACTACGACGTGCTGTGGGGGCTTGGGCAGAGGAATTACCCTCTGTAATTTGGAGTTTACGAACAACTCCGAACGAGTCAACAGGATACACACCTTTCTTCTTGGTCTATGGCGCAGAAGCAGTTCTTCCTAGTGATTTAATTCATACGTCTCCTAGAGTGGCCGCGTATATCGAAGAGGATGCCGAGATTTCTTGACAAATTGATCTCGACTTAGTCAAAGAAGTCCGCGTCGTTGCTGAAATGGGATCTACAGCCTATCAGCAGAAGTTACGCAAGTATCGTAGCCTGAGAGTCCGAAACAAATTTTTCAATAAAGGTGATTTGGTTCTTTGGCTTGTGCAACAAAGAAAGCACAATCTTTCCCTAGTATGGGAAAGGCCCTTTTTAGTTAGTCGAGTATTGAACAATGGATCGTACTACTTAACTGACATGAGGCCAGTCAAAGAAAGACCTGCTACTAATAAGAGAAAGAGAGCTAGAGGCAGTACAAATCCGGATGAGTTAGACAGACCGTGGAATATTGCTCAGCTACATCCCTTTTATTCTTAGTTTATCCTTCTTTGTAATCATATATATGACATGTTCTTTGAGAAATAAAAGTTTTGGTTGCCTCAAGTTTTTCTGAGAAGTTTTTACCATCTTATTTCCAAATGATCATGTTATAGTCAAAAATCCCAGAATGCTTGAAAGTAATCTATGCTCATGTTCGTTCTGGTCTAGATTTCCAATTCTAAAACTGCTACCTTCGGGTATAACTCTAAAATTTCTAGTCTTTACTTTGGTTATTTGTCTGATTGCTGGATGCGGGTATTTTCCGAGTAGTGAATTGTTGGTACTGGAAGCCGGCTTTGTTTCCGAGTTTAAACTGGTTTAGCAAGTGAGCTCTGTTGCTTAGCAATGTTTCCGGCTGAAGGTTTAGCCGGCTCACAAAAGGGACGAGGCGGAAAGCTAGATAAACGATAAGTGAAGACGGGAAAAATTCAAGTGCTTATGAAAATATTTCAAGCACACAAAGAAAAAAACAAAGTCAAAAGTGTTGAATAGATCACAAGCTTAGCACTAGCAAAATCAATAGTACTTAATATTTACAAACGCATCATGTTCTTTCCGGAATAATACATAATTTTCTGGTCTATGATGCAAGAGGAGATGAAGGAGTTGCCGGCTCGCTGGTTAGTCCGCCTTGATATCGTTCCGAGATGTCTGACTCTGAGGTGGTCCGTTCATCGTCGGAAAGTTCTTCGGCTTCTTCTGGAGGAGGTGGCGAAGTAGCTACGTGGGTGAAGAAGGGGATCTCGTAGCTGGTCAGATCAACTACGTGACACCCGTATCCGGCGTAGGAGTGCATGATGGCTTGAAGGTCCTGCTCCTGGCCGTCTTCGTCTACCTTGCAGTACCCTCTGGTCACTTGCCATATCTCCATGTTTCCATGGTGGCTCATGACCATGGTGAGAGTGTTCTGCGTAGCAGTCTGCGCGTAGGACATGTTCCAGTCTCGAACAAGCTGCGGCATCTCCTTGGCCTTGTCCCGCACCTGAAAATCCGACATGCTTGGCATGTCCGGAATCCTGAGAGACTTGCAATGTCCTCAAGGGACTGGCGGAAGTCATGAAGAAGATCACCGACTTGGGTAAGCCGGTGGGTGTGGGGCTCGGAGGAGGAAGAGTCCGTCAAGTTCAGAGTACCTATACACAAAACAAGTCAAGAAATATCCGACATTGATAAAAGTAGAAGAAAAAGATAAGTTAGACAGATGGAACGTACCGAGAATGACGTCATCAATCTTGGTCTTCTCCTCCCGGAGACTCTGGAGTTCAGCCCGGAGCGCCTGGGAGATGTCCTTCTCTCTGCCAAGCTCATTTTTGAGGTCCGAGATTATTTTATCTTGAGCAGCAATCTTGCGATCGCGCTCTTCGGTGGCCATGGAGGAGGATTCAAGGACTTGAGTTATACTCCTTTCATGATCTGCCTTGAGCTTATCCAGCTCTTGGCGAAGTCCCTTGTTCTCCACCACTAGGGTCTTGAGGTTCTCGGCCTCTTCAATCATAGCGATGGATTGTTTCACTAGCGCTGTAAGTCAAAAAAGAACAACAGTTCAGAAAAAGTTTGACATTGAAAAACCAAAAGACAAGGTTTGAATCTCGGAATGTTTACCTTCGGCTTCATCTTTGGCTACTTTAAGTTTGGCATTTTAAGCCGGAGAGCCTTGATCTCTCTCCGCTTATTGCAGACATTGGTCAGTAATTCCTGGTTATAGGAACATACTTTCTGTAAGTCAGAATACCCAAAGTCAGAAAGCTACTTAAGACTCGGGCTAATATTTTTTGCTAAACATCAACACGAGCCTTGGGGGCTACACTAGTTCGTTCATTGGCATCCTAATGAAGCATAAACTCGGATTATGTACCCTACTTCATGCTTGGGGGCTAGAGGATATGATATAACATAATGCAAAAACAAGAGTTGGAATTCCGACTTACATATTACTCGCGGGTGAGTTTATCTAAACCCGCGTTCACTTCAGCTGCCACCTTCTTGGCAAGAGTGAGAGGGATCACCTGGGCTGTTGGAAGCTCACCAGTCCTAATCCTCTCGTCGCGAAGGCGGACTTCAGTGAGAAGGTCAGAGAACTTGACGTCCTCTGCTTCTTGCGCTTCTTCTTCGGGGGATAAATGGCTTTTGTCTAGGACTTGCCTGGCCAACCGCTGGATTTCCTCTGAAGATTTTCGGGACAGGCCAAACTTGGCAAGTCCCAGATTGCTGAGGAGGTTTTCGGCGAAGGTTTCAGCCGAGGGATCATTACCTGAAGAGGGTTCACCATTATCTTGATCTGACGCACCCACAGTGACGTCAGTTTGCGACCCAAGGATCGCAGGCTCTGTTGGAGGAGCCGGATCTTGTGTAACTACCGGAGAAGGAATGATCGCCGGAGTTGCAGAAGGTTGAGGGGTAGGAGTCGTAGGAGCCACGGCAGGGAAAGCTATGGTTAGCTTCGTCTGTTGCAAGGGCTTCGAAGGAATCCCTTTCCCCTTACCCTTGATGAGAGGCTTTGCTCTGAGAATGTAGTAAAGTCGGAAACATTACATCTCAGAAAGAAATTCGAGAAAGGTACAAAGGTGGAAATTGTGAATGAAAGTTACCTCTTCACAACAGGCACCTCCTTTGTGCCAACAGCCACTGTCGGAGCTTTGTGCTTCTTGAGTGCAAGGTCCGGCAATGGGACCACTTCTGTCTCCTGAGAAAACTCAGGAGGATATCCTTCGAGCAGAGCAAGCTCCGACTCGAGGAGGTCAACAAGCTAAAAACAAGAAAGCATATCAGTATTGCAGTATAACTTGAAGATTAAAACACATAAAAGGTGTATTGATGGAAGATTACCGGCACCACGGGGTTTTCCGCCGTGTGCATATCCAGAGAAATCTCTGGAATTCTCCTCTCGATCCGCTCCTTGATCAGCCACTTGATCTAGCTGATGTAGCCTTGAGTGGTGTAGGCTTTGGGGCTGATGCGAAGGGAGTCTTTTTTGGATGACGTGATGGAGTGCATTAGTATATCCCCGTGATACTGAAGTGGCTGGATCCGACATGAGACCCATCACTAGACTAAGTTGGATCCCTTCAGATCCTTGTGTTTGATCAAATATTCGATCCGCCTCTTCGCGAGGATCAGATCAGCGGTGAGAGCCGGAGCAGCCTCGTCCCAGGAAGGTTGGGCCGTGGCAGCTCCGTCGACAAAAGCCGGCAAAGCAGTAGCTTTGCCGGGAGCCGGAATATCCCTATGGTAGAAAAAGGTGGCTGGCCATTGTTTGACCGAGTCACTGGCAGAAATTTTGGCATATGCCCGGTCACGTCTAAGTGAAAAGCTAATAGTGCCGGTGATGTAAGGAACACCGGCAGTGATGGAATTTCTCCGGACATGAAAGTAGTACCGGAAGAGGAGCAAACTCGGCCTAACGCCGAGAAAGCCCTCACAAAGCGATGCATACGCGGTCATCTCTAAGAGAGAGTTGTTAGGAAGATTGTGGAGTTGAACTCCGTAATGATCTATCACCTCGGAGAAGAACTCCGAGGGAGGAAAAGCCAGACCTCGGTCAAGATGGGTGCCGAAGTGGACCCGCTCACCGTCGCGTGGGTTGGGGACGGTTTCGCCGGAGCCGCTCCGCCAGTCGCCGGCGACGAGAAGCCCCTCCTTCTCCACGTTCTTGAGGCCCTCCTCGGTGAGGGCGCAGGGGATCCAGATTCTCCAGAAGCTCTCCTTCTCCACTACTGCTTCCGCCGTTGCTGCCGCCGCTGCTGACGCCAAACCGGAGGAAGAAGATGATGAAGCCATTTCTTCGGTGAGAAGATGACCTAAAAGGGGCGGCGCTGGGAGTTCTGTGGGGAAAGGACGAGGGAGCTATGTGCGTGCAGGAGGATTGGGAGGAAAGGAAATGGCAAAGGACTAGTGGAAAGGAGAAGGAGAAATCCAAACCCCTTATTTCCACCTAAGTGCGCCAAGATTCGTGCAAATGCTACAGTGTAACCGCCATGCATCGTGGAAAGAACTGGGAAGGACCCGCACGATGATTGCGTCTCCTCGATCTCCACGCACGCATTAAAACGGCGCCTCGGTTCCGCGAACCGCGGGCCCACCAACGGTCGTGCTGACGGCACGCCTGTCAGATGACGTGACTTGACCATGCCTGTGTCAGGTGGCGTTAGAAACCAAGTTCCGACTTAGTTTGAAATCGAGCTCGAAAATCCGAGTAACTTATTGATAGGTACGACTTATTTTTAAGACCCGGATCGTATTTTTTGTTGTGAAGTTTCAGGAACCCTTCAAGATTCTACAAGCCGAAGATCAAGCTAGACGATGATAAAATCCGACTTTGGATCTTGGAGTCCTCCGGGGGCTACTGTTGGGGATATACTTTCCGGGTATCCTCACGGTTCCTCACTGACCAGGGTGGCCCACTTCGGGTTAGAGCTTTGCTTCACGGGCGACCCAGTCAGGGAGAGAATACGGAGTCCAATCCGGCTACGGGAAGGCCCAGAAGACTTACCGACTTAGGCCCATAATGTTACTTGTAGTTCAAGATGTACTCTGTAACCAACTCTTAGTCGTAGGCGGATTGATCTCTCCTGTAAACCGTAGGCCAGATATCTATATAAGTCGTCCTAGGGAGAGCCTTTAGGGCACTACCCAATACTTTAGACCCTCAACTCGCATAGGCGATACCCTTGTAACCCATATTCTAGCTCTGTCGTACTACTGGATTGCTAGCAGGAGTAGGATTCGTCCAAAGCTGACGAATTCGAACCTAGGTAAACTTGTGTGCTCACCGTCCCGGAATACCATACGTCTCACACCCCTCTCTTCCGCACGCCTCGAGGACCCCCTCAGGGTGTACTTGTCCTCAATCCGACAACACATATACTCAAGTGGATTATGGGATGATGCACAAATTTTGTCACACTAGTCCATGCATGCATGCATGCATGCAATGTGGAAGCTCCTTTTATTTAATTCCTATGTGTTGTTGGTCTCTATGACCATATGGAATATATCTCATGAAGAGTCATATTGCATGGATGTGTTCTTTTCCTAACCCACACGTTGATATGGCCACCAGAGTCATTCATAGATCCACACCATGATGACCACATCATTTGATGTACATTGTTCTTAAGAAACCTTGCACAATGATATCTCTACACATATGCATGCCCATACAATGCATATAATACTCAAGTGGATGTTTCTGTGATGATGCACAACTAATAATTCTGTCATACTGGTGCAACTAACCATGCATGCAATGTGTGGAAGCTCTCGTTTATTTAACCTATGTGTTTTTGGTCTCTATATATGACCATATATGGATCTCTCCTAGAGTCATATTGCATGCATGTGTTCTTTTCAATGCATATATTGCATTATTGTTGATAGATCCATATGAGATGACCACATTGCATGCATGTTTTATTTTCGAATAACATACCACATTTTGATATATCTACATGATGACCACACATATAACTATGTGATGATGCAGCTTATGTCACACAGGTGCAAACATGCAATGTGTGTGGAAGCTATGTTTTTCTATATATATATAAGTTTGGTCTTTGTGACCATGCATGTGGTTGTACACATGGAACCCCTATAGTCATTGCATATGTGTTCTTTTTCCTAAACCACACACATTGATATCCACACTAGCTAGATGTCATTGATCCACATGCATGGCCACATTGCATGCGTTCTCTTTTTCCAAAACCACATTGTTGTTATATCTACCGCACACTAGTGGATTCTGTGATGCAACTTCTGTCACACTAGTGCAACATGCAATATGTTGCTTTCCTATGTATTTTGGTCTATATGCATGTGACCATGCATTGTTTAATACACATGGATCCCCCTGAGACATTGCATGATATGTGTTCTTTTCCTAAACCAATACACACTGATATATATCCACTAGAGCTAGCCACTGATCCCATCAGATGACCACACATTGCATATATATATATATATATGTACATTGTTCTTTTCCAAAACAAAACAAGATGATGATATATATCTCTCTACATATAGGCATGGCCACACACATTCATATACTCAAGTGGATTATGTCATGATGCACAACCTATGTCCCACTGGTCCATGCATGCATGCATGCAATGTGGAAGCTCCTTTATTTAATTCCTATGTGTGTATTTGGTCTCTATATGACCATATGGAATATATCTCCTATAGAGTCATATTGCATTCATGTGTTCTTTTCCTAACCCACACATTGATATGGTCACCAGAGAGTTATTGATACGTCCACACCATGATGACCACATTCGCATGTATGTACATTGTTCTCCCAAAACCTACCACAATGATATCTCTACACATATGCATGCCCACACAATGCATATACTACTCAAGTGGATTCTGTGATGATGCACAACTAATAATTATGTCACACTGGTGCAACTAACCATGCATGCAATGTGTTGAAGCTCTCCTTTATTTAACCTATGTGTTTTTGGTCTCTATGATCCATATATGGATCTCTCCTAGAGTCATATTGCATTATCATTGATAGATCCACATGAGATGACCACATTGCATGCATGTTTTCTTTTCCAATAATATACCACATTTTGATATATCTACATGATTACCACACATATAACTGTGTGATGATGCAACTTATGTCACACTGGTGCAACATGCAATGTGTGTGGAAGTTGTGCTTTCCTATATATATATATGTTTGGTCTTTCTGACCGTGCATGTGTTGTACACATGGAACCCCTATAGCATTGCATATGTGTTCTCTTTCCTAAACCACGCACTTTGATATCCACACTACTAGCTAGATGTCATTGATCCACATACATGACCACATTGCATGTGTGTTCTCATTTCCAAAACCACATTGTTGGTATATCTACCACACATACACTAGTTTGTGATGCAACTTCTGTCACACTAGCAACATGCAATATGTTGCTTTCCTATGTGTTTTGGTCTATATGCATGTGACCATGCATGGTTTAATACACATGGATCCCCTAGAGACATTGCATGATGTGTGTTCTTTTCCTCAACCAGTACACACTGATATATATATCCACTAGAGCTAGCCACTGATCCCATCACATGACCACACATTGCATATACTCAAGATGATGATATATATCTCTCTCTACATATATGCATGACCACACACATGCATATACTCAAGTGGATTATGTGATGATGCACAACTTCTATCACACTGGTCCATGCATGCATGCATACAATGTGGAAGCTCCTTTAATTTAATTCCTATGTGTTATTGGTCTCTATGACCATATGGAATATATCTCATGTAGAGTCATATTGCATGCATGTGATCTTTTCCTAACCCACATTGATATGGCCACTATAGTCGTTGATAGATCCACACCATGATGACCACATTTGCATGTATATATTTACATTGTTCTTCCAAAACCTACCACATTTATATATATATACATATCCACTAGAGTCATTATTGGCCACAACATGACCACATTTGCATGTGTTCTTTTCCAAAGCCATGCATGATGTGACCACACACTCTAGTGGATTATGTGATAGATGCACCTTCTGTCACACACTGGTGCGACATGCATTTAATGTGGAAGCTACCTTTCCTATGTGTTTTTGTCTCTCTGTGACCATAGTTTCTGACACACCCCTAGAGACATTGCATGTGTTCTTTTCCTGAACCACATTGTTATATATATATATCTACATGATTTCGGTGATGCAACTTCTATCACACACTGGCCGTGCAACATGGAATAGAAAGCTGGTTAATTATTTATTATTTCCTATATGATGATGTTTAACTTAATTTAGTCTGACACACATGGATCCCCCTAGAGTCATGCATGTGTTCTAACCACATTGATATATATCCACTATATTCTCTAGTCATTCACATGGATATGTGGAAGCTACTTTAATTTTCCTATGTATTTTGGTCTGTGTAGTGATGCATCTTCTTTGGGCTCAAACTAATTTGATATATATATGTGTTGATATGACCTAAAACTAACCAAAATAAGGAGAAAAGTCCATCGTTCAACCCTAATCTCGAGAAATCCATTGTTCAAAATAAACCACATTTTGAATATTATCTAAATTTGAATATATTATACAAAATACATACCTCTCCTGATGAGATCATTATACAAGCCAAAATATAAACTAGTAGTTCACATTATTGCTTTTTTTCAAGATTTACTTTTCAATAATTTATAGTTTTCTTCACCAAGGCTCTTTTAGTGAAGACTTTCTAAAATATGGTTAATTTATTTGAACCCTCCATCAAGCATCCAACGGCCAGGACACCAACCCCAAATTTCCAGGTCAGATCCTCCCGCCCACGCGAAATTTAGCGCCAGTGCGGGAGAGTTTCTACGCAAACAAAAATTTCTCGAGCTGGAATTACCTTTGAGCCCACCCGCACAACGCCACCCAAGCATTCACGCAAAGGTCATTTACGTAATCTATTCCAAACCCTTTTTATCCTCTCGAAAAAATGAGACAGATCCAAATTTCCCCACCTCCCTCGGCGCCACCCTCCCTTCCGTCCTCCCCCTTTTCCCCTCGCCCTCCCTGCCTTCCTCCCCGCCGTCTTCCCCCTTCGCCCCTCAGCGCGGTCCGTCCCTCTGCCCTCGGCCTTTAATCCCCTCGTCTCCGTCCGTCCTTCCAGTAGTAACCTCTCTGTCCGCCTAGCACAAACCCTAGCCCCTCCTCACCGTCCCGTTTTTCCACCACATCTGTCGACCTCACCGGTCGTCCACCTCGCCGCAGCCAGCTGACGTTTTCTACCACCTCATTGTACACTTCACCCGCAAAGTCGGCCAGCTCATCGTCCATCTCCCCGTCTATCTTGCCATCCAGCTTGCTGTCCACCTCGCCATCCAGCTCATTGACAAGGCCCGTCACCACACTGACAAGGCCCGTCCACCTCGTCGCGCACCTCACCGCCCACCGCGTCGACAAGGTCTGCTACCTCACCGTCTAGATCAATGCCACGTGCCCCAGGTTACTACAAGAAATGCGGTATCAAAAAGGCCCTACAGGCTGCAGGCAAGGAAACATGCTCATCCTCGATTCTCATTTTTTTACTTTTCCCAAGAAATGTTGTTCATTATCCTGTTCATGCCACCAATTTACTTTTTTGTTGTAGTTATTCTCTCTTATTTGTTCTGCTTGTGGATGTACAAATCTTGCGATCAGGGTTGCATTATCCTGTCAGTTGCATTAGTTTTACTGCTTCATGACATGTCTAATGAGCAAAGTATACATTGTTCATAGTAGTCTGTTTTACATGATGATTACTATTGAACAATCAACATCATATGTCATGACTTGTTTAATTTCCTATTTTAATTGCATGAAAGATGCTTATCTTTCTTATGTTAATCATCCTGTCCTGCTTATTAGTGTAACCAGCCAACCAATTGACAAGTGAGATTCAGAGTATTCAACTTATGATCAGTTTACCTAGAGATAAAGTTTGCATTATCTTGGTCGTTCCATTGGTTTGGCTGCTTCATCCTATGTCTTTTGATCAAAGTATAAATTGCTCTTAGTGCACTCTATTATATGTAGATTACTATAGAACAATTAGCACCATAAGTTATATTTTGTTTATTTTGCAGGATAGTTGCTTATCCTTCTTATCTTTTATTTTGATTATCCTCTTTAACTGTGTGTATACTATTTCGGCTTATGATTTGTTTGCGTGTGATAAAGGTTGCATTATCTTGCCTTTTGGATTAGTTTGGTTGCTTCATCATATGCCTTATGATCATAGTAGAAATTGATCATAGTGAGCTGTCACATGATTTGTTCCATAGAACAATCAGTACAATAGGTTATGTTTCATGTTTAATTGCACTATTGATGCATATCCTACTTATTATTTATTGTCCCACTCTGCTTATTACTGCAACCAATTGGTGAATTTTCCAGCTTGTTCATCGTCTTATCTCTTGCTTTGCTTTGGCTGCTTCATCGTTAGTCTTGTGATATGAGATTCAAAGTAGAAGTTCCTCATAGTGGACTGTTGGACATTATGATTAGTATAGAACAATCAATACCATAGGACATATATTATATTTTCATAGCTTACTAAAGAGTTGTTTATTCATGATAGAACCACAATTGCATCCCATGGAAGAAAGACGGCTGGAAAACATCACGAGAAACAATGCGCGGATGGAAAAAATGGTTCTTAGGCTCCTTGTTTATCCATCTCCCACTGAATTCTCCCCTAAAAAGAGCAAGGATGAATGCTCTGGATCTGACTATTATCCTGAAGAGGAGGGGTAGGATGAGCTGGAGGTAGTCCCCTTACTTGCCTACTCATCATTTGTCTAATTATTTGGTTACTTAATTTTCCGTATATGTTGTGCTTTTTTATTATCCTGAATTGACTACCTTTGAATTGTGTAGACTGATAAGAGGAAATATAAGAAGAAACATATCGTCGTGACAAGGATGGCCACTAGTGGTGGATCAGCTGCTCTGAAGCGCGTCTCGTTTAGCGTGGCTGCCTCGACAAAAAGTATGATACATACCAAGTCCAAGGGGAATCCGCCAGAAGTACTTCCACCTCCAAGTTCTCCACAACGCCCACCAAGACTGCCATGTGCTGCGATCTCTTCGCAAGAAACTCAGAGTTCTGCAGATCCTGATGCTCGAGGAGAGAAGGTAGCAACCCAAATCGAGATGGCAGCACTCCATGGAAGGAAGACATCAGTCCAAGACAAGCAGACAGCTGCCCTAGGCAAGCAACCAACTCCCTAACGAAAGCACATTATATTGTTTGAGTGGCACTTATTATATGGTAGAACACTAACTCCGCATTATATGTTTGTAGATGATTTTGGCCATCATCCTTCTGAAGACACTATTAAACATGATGATCCTCAAATTGTCTTGAGGGAAAAAACATGGGGAAGTAGCATTAGAACGTGTCCAAAGGAGGAAACCTTCCATTTTCCATTCCTCCAGGAAGAACTATTGCTTCCAAGTTCTCCACTGAGTGTGCCAAAACAGTTAGGACTGTTATGCCTATCTTCCCCCACTAGAAAGAGTACAAGGAGAGGCCGGATGTCATAGCAAAGTTCTATGACAGAGTTTCCGTATGTTCTGTGACTCAACTTCCCTTTTCTTCTCATTACTGTTCAAGCAGAGGCTGATACACTATGTTTTATTTCAGAAAAAGTTTGTCATGGATGCATCACACCCAGATGTGTAGGTTGCTTGCAACCAGCAATTAATGAGGCATGCAAGATTTCAAAGGCATCTCCTGAAGAAGCAGTTTTTTGACCCCCTCCTACTGAATGAAGTAACAAGGATTTCTCCTGTTGAACACATAAACAAAGCAGAGTGGTGAAAGCTTGTTGATTCTTGGACTGACCCCAGGAACCACGTCAAGTCTTATCTACTCAACTTCCCCCTGTTTGTGTTTAACGAGGACTGCCTCTTATACTCTATGCTCTCTCTCTCTTTGTGTAGGCCTGTTGTCTAATAAACATGCAAAAAAGAAATAGACAACCTTATTGTAGTGACTTGTTTTCCTGTGACAGTCGGGGCTTCTCCAATCACAGTGTGGAAAAAGCAACAGTAAGCCCTCCAGCATACTTTTCATCTTTCTCACCTTCCAAAATTTCAATGCCATATTTGTCTCTGAAATGAGTATGATCATTTTTAATTTGCTAGCTATTTTTCTAATGTTTGATTCTATTCCTAAAACTCAATAGACAACCAAGGAAAGCAAGATGGCACCGAATGGTACAAAAGATATCACTGAGGCTAAACAACCTCCTTCCACCGACACGGTGCACTATGCGCTGTCGCAGGACATCAGAATCCATTCTTCAAGACCAACCTAGACTCTACTTGAAGTGCAACTCAGGGCTCAGAGAGCAGGGAATGCGATACTGCGCAGTCCCATTGTGGGGTTGGAGACGGAGAGACCAGATGGCTAGGCAGAAGCCCTGAAGGAAGCGCAGGAAGTGTGCAAGAAGCTATACTAGGTCCATCTTTGTCATCTTCGTATAATTCAATACCCTGTTTGTCCATGAAGATGTGAAGATGTGCTCGGAATTTGCTTGCTACTTTTCTAATGTTTGCTTCTACAACTGTCAGGCACACATTGGAAGCACAGTGGCGCCATCTGCTGTAGAAGATGGTATTGAGGATCAACCCCTTGCTTCGATTGATGAAAGCTTCCATGCTTCAAGACCAACCAACTCTCTCCTTGAAGCACAACTTTTGGATGAGAGAGAAGCGAATGAGGCACTGAGCAGACACATTGCAGCATTGCTGAAGGAGATAGAAGCAAAGAATGAAGGCCAGAAAGCACTTGTCAACTTCCTAGACCTTATAAATGCATCACTTCAGCGATTCTTAGCTATATTGCGTAAGTGAACTGGTGGTGTGACTCAAAGCTTGTTAGGGTCTTTTCTTTATTTTGTTGGAAACTTATGTGCGAACCTATTTATATCCCCTGAAACATGTGCCTTGCAATTTCTATCATTTTGAGCTGGACGGTGCAATCTAGCAAAGTTGCCAGCACTCTTCTCAGACGTGAATGAAAACGTCATGCCTGTTTAGTTGAAGAAAATATTTCCGTCACTAATAGACGCCTACATGGCACTCTTTCACTCGTCAACATCCTGGACGAAACATGAACGTCATCACTTTTTCCCTGACAAATTGAGTTCGGCATGCGTTGGAGATACGCGTCCAGCTCTCATTGGTACACGATTCGCGCTGTAGATCGGCCACGCGTAAGCTAGCCAGCTTATTCTCATGGCAGAAACGAAATTTGTCTCCACCAGTGTGACGAAATGGGAAGGACGACATAAGCAAATGAAAGGATGATGTCTGCAAAGGGCGCTAGCGGAATCAGGCCGTGACGGAAAAAAGTCAGGAAGTCGATGATGTCGTAGACGGCAAACATGACATCAGCAAACGTCGCTGATGGCCACCTGCAGTGTCGTCCGCCACATGGCATCGTTCTTGATGAAATAAAAACATCATGAAGCACCGGGCCTGGGCCAGGCAGTCTAGTTTGCCGCGACGAAATTGGAGGAACATCACGAACGGGCCATGAAATTTTCAGATAGAAAAAACGTCATAGATTGAATTATGACCTGAGGTCCATGACCTATTTTTTCGTCACAGAATTCATCACGGATGGTCATCTACGACGTTTTGGCCCTCATCCACGACGATATCAGATTTTCATGAACCGCCCAGATTCTTGTAGTCTTTAGACTTATGGCCTTCATTGGCTCTAGTCACATAACCCTTTTCGGTAAGTTTAGACTTCTGTCCTTCATTGGCTCTGGTCATATAAACCTTTTGGTCATGCACCTTCATGGGCTTGTAGCCTTCATGGGCATTTCTCACATAACCCTTTTTGGGCATGTAGCCTTTATGGGCTTGTAGACTTCATGGGCTTTTATCATATAACCCTTTTTGGGCATATAGCCTTCATATACATTTCTCATATAACCCTTTTTGGGCATGTGGCCTTCATGGGCTTGTAGCCTTCATGGGCATTTCTCGTATAACCCTTTTCGGGCATGTAGCCTTCATGGGCATGTAGCCTTCATGGGAATTTCTCATATAACCCTTTTTGGGAATGTAGCCTTCATGGTCATTTCTCATATATCTCTTTTTGGGATGTAGCCTTCATGGGCATATCTCATAAAATCCTTTTTGGGCATGTAGCCTTCATGGGCATGTCACTTATAACCCTTTTGGGCATGTTTTGAATTTTGGCCCTCATGGGCTCTAGTCATATAAGTTCTAATCCAAGTTTTCCCATCCGGATTATATGTTGATATCATGATATTTGACAATTCAGATATAAGGAGTTTGATATAGATTTCGATGATATTCGCTCGCGCCGAGATAAATGATGATTTGAGATAGAATTTGATGATAGCCCTTTGATATGTTGACAAATTGATTCGGATCATGATTTGGGATATGATATGATGCCATGATACCTTAGAAAACTGATAATGATGGTAATTTGAGTTATAAGATAACCTAGAAAATTTATAGAAATGGTAATCCGAGGTATAAGATAACCTAGTCAGTTGAGTTAAATAGTAATCTGAGTTACAAGATAATCTGGCCAGCTAAGTTAAATAGTAATCCGAGGTATAAGATAACCTTGCAAGATGAGTTAAATAGTAGTCTAAGGTATGAGATAACTTGGCAAGCTGAGTTACATAGTAATCTGAGGTATGCGATAACTTGGCAAGCTGAGTTAAGTAGTAATCCGAGGTATACTATAACCTAGCAATCTGAAGTAAAGAGTAATCCGAGGTATAATGTAACCTGGCAAGCTAAAGTAAAAAGTAATCCGAGGTATAATATAACCTGGCAAGCTGAAGTAAAGAGTAATCCGAGGTATAATAAGTTGCGATGACTTGGTTACTTTCCTTATCAATGGACATCTCAAAATGACATAGCTAGTCAATAGGTTCATATAATAGATGATGCTCTGTAGTAATATAAGACATAGCTAAAATACATATAGCGGTTGAGATCATGGCATATCTTATGTCTACTCTGAGTTATAGTTCTATGCATGGGATACCGAGTCAAGTAATGACCCAAGGTCGTGAGACACTTTTCCATCTATGGGTGATTCTATTGATACACTGGCTAGTCCCGGGTTGATTTATGTCCTTCCCGAGGTGAATGATTAAGTGACTGAGGGTGGTAGGACCCGAGTGATATTCATGGTTATCTCATGTGCTTGTTGGTTGAGTCATACTTGCTGAGTCAATTAATACTTATAGTACCCTTTGTGAAGAGGTTGAGGTTGGGTCATGCTTGCTGAGTCAACCAGGGAGGCTTGTTGCCAACTTCCCTGCTCTCTATACGTCATGGAAGATTATGCAGAAGCTTTTGGTCAATGATGAAATAGAGGTTGATGAAGACGTTCCCATTCGGATGGAAACCCAACCAGCACGTCTAATCAGCCCCACAGTGGGCGCCAAATGTCTAGGTGGTGTGACGACATATGCCATGGGTAGGCTAAAGTTGGGGGTCGATGGACACTAGAGGAATCCGGGGAGGGATGATGAAGTGAAGATATCATACGGAAGAACTTAGAGAGGTACGATATACCTAGGCTTGAGGGTCTCCGAGTGAGATAACACCTCTACTCCTGCATCTAATATCATATAACTGGGCCATGCATGTGGCTACAATTTTGCTCCATGAGTTGTATTCATATGCCTCTAATGGAGATAGCAAAGGCTAAGATCCTATCGAGCAGAGAGGAGAGAGCCCTTCGGGCCCTCTCAGGGAACGATCCCCCTAGTGCTACTTATAAAGGGGAGCCAAGGGGACAAGATATGTCCCCACAAGTAATGTCTATGAGCTAGCTAGTGGGTCGTTGCCTGGTCATCTTGTCCTCTGGCTTGTCCTTTAGTGAGTCATCAGTATTATCTCTTTGGCATATTCTTTAGCATCTTAGGAGATGCCCAGCATATTTCCTAGCATCTCGTAAGATGCCTAGCATATTCCTTAGCATCTTGGACCAACGGTACCAGTTTGAGCTAGGGGCATCCCAAGACTAGCACATGGCGTAGGCTTGACCTTGGTTGGAGGTGTATCGATGTAGAGGTTGGTGGTACGTATGAGGGTGATGAAGGCGTCACCTAGGGCGATATAATTCGGCCCAAGGACTATGGACAAGGATTAAACTCGGCCTGATGAAGTACAATCCGGCCTGGGGTGGAGATAACCCGGCCTAGCAGATACAATTCGGCCTAGCAGGGTTAACGCTCGTTCCAGCCGAGGTGAACCGACCTCGGACTAGGCGGGAGCGATTCAGGGGCCTAGGCCGGGTCTACTTGACCCGGGCTAGAAGGGTGGTAGGGAGCCTAGCCTAGTCTTATGAGGAGCCCAGCCGGGGAAGTGTGTGCTGAGGTAGCACAGAAGATAAGTCGGGTGAAGTGGAGATGGCGCCAAGGAGATTCGGCGGGGGAGTGAGGGCGAAGAGGTGGAGCGTCGGCCCGCGGTGGGCTAGGGTAGCTGGTGCCAGCCCACCCGAGTAAGCGAGGAGGTGAGCGGGTCCTGGCGGGAGATCCTGGCAACGTGGTCGACCAAGGTGAGATGGTTGGCCCGCGGTGGGCTAGGATAAGTTGAATCCGGCCCACCCGGGGTAGGTGATGGAAGCTTTGGGGGGGGGGGGGCTATAGGCCGAATTAGATGGACCTCGGCCTAGCCAGGGTTTTTCTGTTGTTTGTTATTGGATTTTTGCATATGATCTTCTAGACAGGCAAAATTTAACATAAGTCAGCCCGTATCCATCCTTTGTCCCTTTTCTATTTATTACTTTCTATTTTACCTCGAATCTTCACTGATAATCACTTGATACTTTATTGCACTACTTATACTCAACTCTAGGGTACCCGGGGTTATATACTCTACAACTGCCACATGTAGTGGAGCACCAGTTTGAAAGATGTTGCATCACCACACCCACTTGGATGTGTGTGTGTGTCATTGTGGTTTAGAAATGAACACATGCAATGTCACTCCATCATGTGTCCAACCATCTCTAGGAACCCTAGCAACATGCTGGGTTTGAACTGCCACATGAAGTGGAGCACCAGTTTGAAAGATGTTGCATCACCACACCCACTTGGATGTGTGTGTCTCATTGTGGTTTGGAGAAGAACACATACAATGTCATTCCAGCATGTGTCCAACCATGTCCAGGAACCCTAGAAAAATGCTGGGATTCAACTCCCACATGTAGTTGAGAACCAGTTTGAAAGATGTTGCATCACCACACCCACTTGGATGTGTGTGTGTAATTGTGGTTCGGAAAAGAACACATGCAATGTCACTCCAGCATGTGTCCAACCATGTCTAGGAACCCTAGCAACATACTACTATTCAACCGCCACATGCAATGGAGCACCAGTTTGAAAGATGTTGCATCACCACACCCACTTGGATATATGTGTGTATCATTGTGGTTTGGAAAAGAACACATGCAATGTCACTCCAGCATGTGTCCAACCATGTCTAGGAACCCTAGCAACATGTTGGGATTCAATTGCCACATGCAGTGGAGCACCCGTTTGAAAGAAGTTGCATCACCACACCCACTTGGATGTGTGTGTCATCGTGGTTTGGAAAAGAATACATGCAATATCACTCAACCATGTTTCCAACCATGTCCAAGAACCCTAGAAACATGTTGGGATTCAACTGCCACATGAAGTGGATCACGAGTTTGAAAGATGTTGCATCACCACACCTACTTGGATGTCTATGTGTGTCTATCATTGTGGTTTGGAAAAGAACACATGTAATGTCACTCCAACATGTGTCCAACAATGTCCAGGAACCATAGCAACATGCTGGGATTCAACTGCCACATGCAGTGGAGCACCAGTTTGAAAGATGTTGCATCACCACACACACTTTTAGGTGTCTGTGTCATTGTGGTTTGGAAAACAACACATGCAATGTTACTCTAGCATGTGTCCAACCATGTCCAGGAACTCTAGCAACATGTTGTAATTCAACACCTGATAGCTGTGAGGTTCGACATATTTTTGATGGTTTCTATTGATTGTTTTCTTCTAGATTTGATCGTTTTCTAGCTTTACCTAACACTAATACTTCAGTAGCGAACAAAACTTGGTTTTTAATGTGTGTTTCAGGTTCTGAACATCAACAGAAGGTTTTAACAACAGAAACACAATATTCAGGCGAAAACAAGCAAGTCTCTTTTTGGAAGCAATCAAGGGAGGCCTATAGTAGATTTAACGAGCAACTATACAGCGGGAATTTTTTTTGGCCGTATAGTTCCCGCTGCCTCCGTCTTGTCAAAAGGGACAATTTTCGTGAAGAGGCGAGAGGCGAAATCATAACACAGCAGCCGCTATCCCATCCAAAAAGGAGAAAGAAGAGATATGGAGAAGAAGGAGAAGACGTTCTTCATCTCGCTCTATGATCTTCGACCTCCTTGCCACCACACCCTCATAGCCATTACTTGTACTTGAGAGAGAGATCTTCACTTTGCAAGATTATTGTTTGAGATTGTTTCTTCCTATGTTGAATTGTGTTGGATTGCCTTTCTATTCTTATTGTGGATCTCCACGGTAATATCGAGAAGTGTTGGGGATATACTTTCCGGGTATCCTCACTGTACCTCACTGACCAGGGTGGCCCACTTCGGGTTAGAGCACTGCTTGACGGGCGAACCAGTCAAGGAGAAGAGACGGAGTCCAGTCCCGCTACGGGAAATCCCAGAAGACTTACCGGCATAGGCCCTTAGTGTTACTTGTAGTTCAAGATGTACTCTGTAACCAACTCTCAGTTGTAGCCGGATAGATCTCTCCTAGGCCGTATATCTATATAAGCCGTCCTAGGGAGCACCTTTAGGGCTAACCTTACCCTGATAATAGTCTACAATCTCAACTCACACAGGCGAAACCCTTGTAACCCATATTCCGGCTCTACCGTATTACTGGATTGGTAGCAGGAGTAGGATCCATCCAAAGCAGGCAGATTCGAACCTGGGTAAACTTGTGTGCTCACCGTCTCGGAACACCCCTCTCTTCCACACGCTTCGAGGATCCCCTCATGGCGTACTTGTCATCAATCCGATGATAGTTGGCGCCCACCGTGGGGCAATTGAGCTTCAGATCTGCGTTCTGAGTGGAATCTGCAAGAATCGGAATCAGCGAGACCATCGTCGTCGGTCGCATCCTCTACGCTAGTGACGTCCCTCTCATCGTTATCGACGAGACCTAGATTCCGGCTAGGGAAGCCGTGACCACCTACACCATCATGTCTTTTGGTGAGATCGATGTTTACATCGGTTTTGCTGAACCTGTCCAACCCACCCCAGCGGTGATGATAGATGCAGAAGAAAATTGTGGGTCCCCTTTGTTCACGGAGGCGGTAGAGTTCCGAATCTCAGAAATCCCTAACCCCACCTAGCCCGCACCCATTGCGGAGATAGTGGAGAAGGCTAAACCTAAAGCAGATCTTGCAGTGCAAGTCGAATCTGAAGTGGACCTCCCTAGCAAGGTCGAATCCCAGATAGAACCACCTACGGAGGTCGAAATCCAGGAAGAGCAAGAAAACAACTCAGATTCGGACTCTAATAGTACCGGAACTAATAAACCCTTCATGAGATATACATTGATGTGCATGATGAGGCAAGACACAAGCGTGGATGAAATTCTCGAGACTATCAGGTATTTCGAGGAAGCCGACCGCGAGAGCCGCAACTATCTTAGGAGGCACGCATCGCACTTTGTCGGATATGTTGGATCCGGATCCGGCTCTACCGATGCTAGGGACAACAAAGACTCGGTGTTGGAGGCAATCGGAACAAGCGTCAACTTACCGGCATCTTCGGATGATTCCATGACGTCGGCTGCTAAAGAAGGAGAAGCCATGGATGAAGGATCCGGAGAAAACTCTCCTAAAGCGCAGGATAACATGGATCTTAGAGATAATCCCGAGGCCCAAATGGCTGAAAGTACCGATCAGAGTTTGACTTTGGGAAATGGGCCCAAAGTTGTCTTTGCTACCAGCGCTGCCAAGAAGGCAAAGAAGAAGAACAAGAAGAACAAGATCCCGACAAACGATCTTCTGGCAGAGGAGGTGATTGCCGAGGAATATGAAGAAGACTCGGATGGAGCACTTATCCTAGACGAGCCCATAGAAGAATTGGCGGATGGACACGTGGTCACCGCAGGTGCGCGTAAACTCATCGATGTTGCATTAACTACACCTATGCCTACAGTTGCAGAACTCACTACAGAAGAACTGGAGGAAAGGGCCTAGGCCCTAGAAGCGTGTCGCCAAGTACTCATGGATGAAGCTAATAACATCGAGGAAGAAAAGAAACGCATGGCAACTGCAGAGAAGTACATCTCTCGGCAGCATCAAAAGACCCGGAAACGTCACACGCATGACAATCAATTTCTAGAAGTTCACAAGGTCCTCTTTGAAGGATACCCAGGGATGCCTCGACTTGACAACAAGGGAGATCTGGTATACCCAACTCCGGTGCAAAACACTATTGCAGCTCGACATATCCTGTCAAATAATCCAGGCCCAGAACAGGTTTGATTGGGCATTAAGCTACTCACCAAGGGTCTGGAGCAGCAGAAGGCCGCGAAATCCGAGAGCGCAAAACTGCTATCACAATCCGACCAATGTCACACGGATCCGGCCTGGAATGACATAAGACCCCAACAGGTTTTAGAACAGCATCACCATTTCGACCGTCGGGAAGACAACTACTCAAGAACCAGATCTTCAGGGCAGCATCACAGAACTGCACGTGACTGGCGCAACATCGCTCCAGCTGCTGAGCAAGAGGCAATTGCTGCACTGTATCCAAGGAATCCTCCCCGGCGAGAGTTGAACGATCACATGGAAGAAGACAAAGAGAAGCGTCGGGAGGAGGACCGTCAAAGAATGCCACCTCCTAGACCTAAAACTTGTTTGGCTGAGCCCCACCATGGTGGGAGTGACAGACGAATAAACGACGGACACCGTGCCGAGACAAGCCGGCAAGGGGCTCGTCGTAATGAAGACCCTCCCCGGAACTGGAATAATGACGCTCTGGACGGAGGCCGGCGATCAGCCAGAAACAATCCGGTTGCCCCACCTTCTCCACCAGGTAGCCATCACAATGGCTCTCAAGGAGGCCAAGGAGGGCGTCGTGGCGGAGGAGGTGGTAGAAGCCGAAGTCTGGCTCCAAGGCACCGCAGCCACAGTCGTCACTCAGGACGGCGATCTTTGTCTCCAAGTGACGCAAGACACCGGATTAACTCCAACATAGAGGTGTGGTGCTACGAAAATGATGATATATACGTGGGCCCAAAATGCTTCGGACCACGAATTCGACAAACACATTTCCCGGAAGGATTTGCTATCTCAAGATACATTCAAGCCTACGATGGTGTGGCCCGGCCGGATACTTGGCTCCAGGATTTTTTCCAGGCTTTCTGCATCGCCAAAGGCGGAAATATCTTGGTCGCAACCTGATATCTCCCACTTATGTTGCGGAAGACGGCGCGATCATGGTTCAATGAACTTCCGTAGAACACCATCCACAACTAGTATGACATGCAAAGTGCGTTCTTTTGGAATTTCGAAGGCACATATCGGACGCCCTGTACGGTAGGAGACCTACAACGTTGCACCCAGAAAGCCAGAGAAACATGCCGAGATTATCTCGGACGATGGATCGACACTAAAAACTCCTGCGAAGGAGTTAATGACCAAACTGCGATTGAAGGCTTCATTGCAGGTGTCCCAATTGGTTTACTACGTCATCGCTTGAAGTGTGACAAGGTCATTAATCTGGGAGAGATGATAGAAACAGCGAGCAAGTATGCAGATGCTGATGACGATGGAGAGGGATTACTAAACGCCCTAGCTGTGCCACAGTCGGCAAAACAACCAAAGCAGCAAGATCAGAAGTGCAAGAATACCTTGGAAGAAAAACCCAACGCGGAAACGGCAGTGGTCACTGCTACTTTTGAGTCTGGAGCATGAGGAGGGTGCGGCGGTGGCCGTGGACGCGGTTGTGGGACATCGAGAGTCCAGGCTAGAGGAGACCAGCAACCTGGCAAAACCTACTCCTGGGCCGACATTGCCAATAACCCGTGTGTGCATCACTTAGATGCCAATGGGGGCTCGTCTCACACAAACGCCGAGTTTCGTTTTAATGACGACATTAAGAAAGATGGTACCGCTGCCTACAGGGCTAAGCGGAAGAAGGGAAAGAAGAATCCCGAAAATATAAAGAGACCAAGGAAGATTCCGACATGGAGGAAGCTGACCCTTCAAATCCCAAACCGGATGGGAAGAAAAACTTCCCCACAAAGAAAGACACTTACGTCACCTTCCTCGGATCTCAACCAGCTAAAGTCAAGAAAGCTGTTCTGCATGAGCTCAACTCAATAGTTACGGTTGTCCCCCAATAGTAGGCCTAGATAGCGCATAGGAAAGCGCGCTCGTCAAGTTCCTCCAAGCAAATCAAGATATCTTCGCATGGCAGCCATCTGACATGACCGGAGTACCTAGGGAACTTGCCGAGCACTCTCTAAATGTACACCCGAACACTAAACCCGTCAAACAGTCCCTACGACATTTTGGCGACGAAAAGCGTAGGGCAATAGCTAAGGAACTAACCCGACTCTAGTTAGCTCGATTCATAAAAGAGGTCATCCATACTGATTGGTCGACCAACCCTGTAATGGTCCCTAAAAAGGACACCATTGATTTAAGGTTGTGTGTTGATTATACTACCTTGAACAAGGCTTGTCTCAAAGATCTGTTCGCTCTACCTAGAATTGATCAAGTTATCGATTCTACGGCAGGCTCGGAACTCCTCTGGTTTCTCGACGCATATTCTGGTTATCACCAAATTTGGATGAAGGAATCGAATAAAATCAAAACTTCATTCATAACCCCCTTCGGAACCTTCTGTTTCGTTACGATGTCGTTTGGGCTCAAAAAAGCAGGAGCTACGTACTAGCGCACTATGCAGTGTTACCTCCACGACCAAATCGGACGCAACGTACATGCATATGTGGATGACATTGTGGTGATGTCCAAAAAGAAGGAAACATTAATTTCCGACTTGGAGGAAACGTTCGCCAATCTACGAAAATACAACATAATGCTTAATCCGAAGAAATGTTTCTTTGGAATCCTAGCCGAAAAATTGTTAGGTTTCATCGTGTCTCAAAGAGGCATAGAGGTGAACCGAGACAAGATCAAGGCTATACCCAATATTTCGAGACCGACTCACCTGAAGGATGTTGTCATCGGTTTGTAAGCCGGCTTAGAGAAAGAGCCGCACCACTCTACAAGCTTTTGAAAAAGACCAAAAAATTCGTTTGGACCGACGAAGCTGAAGCTGCACTACAAGACCTGAAAGAAGTACTCTCGTCTGCTCCTATCCTTGCAACACCGGAACCAAGGGAACTGATGTTGCTCTATCTCGCTGCGACAAACAGGGTCGTCAGTGTCGTCATGGTAGTGGAGAGACCCGAGGAAAATCAGGAACACCTGGTGCAGAGTCCGAATTATTACCTCAGCGAGGTCTTAACTGAATCAAAGCAGCGATATCCGCACTATCAAAAGTTGGCTTATGGTGTGTTTTTTGCATCTCGTAAGTTATGACATTATTTTCAGGAACACTCAATTACCGTGGTGAGCACATCTCCCATGAGAGATATAATCAATAAAAGCAAGGCTACAGGACGCGTCGCAAAATGGGGCATAGAGCTTTCTGCTTTCGACATTGAGTATAAACCTCGTACGGCAATCAAATCCCAAATCCTTGTTGACTTTGTTGCTAATTGGATAGAGACAACAGAGAATATGATCCTCCCAGAGTAGGAATATTGGACATTACATTTTGACGGGTATAAGGCTCGAGGGGGCTCGGGGGCTGTCCTGGTGCTCAAATCACCCCAAGGAGATAAAATTTACTATGTGTTGCAGATTCACTTCACAGTAACAAACAACATTGCCGATCGAGCATGAAGCACTATTGCATGGATGTAACAACCTTGGAGCCTACGCTCTAAGTTCAAGCCTGGATGAACCGAAAGTGGTTAAAATAGTACAGCGGGGGCCCAGGGGCCACCCACGTGTAGACCCGTCGGCCGTCCTAACCACTTTCAAGAACATCGGGACAAGAGCGAGCGGTGTAGGCAATAGACGAAGAGATGAAATACATACACAATTGAGTATGTATGCAAGCTACCTTACAACAGTCCTCAGAGCCATTCCATCTAAAAGAAATAGAAATATTGTAACGCCATACGGCAAGATCCAAATATCCAAAATAGAGATAGTAGTGTAGGATAGTTCCTCATACATCAATCATCAGAGTATCAGGCGGAAGCGGAAAACAAGATCTGAGTATGGATAAGAAGCAAATCGGCATAAGATGCCACATAAATAAAGACATCCCGCCCACAGATCTCACGGATCCCCATCCCCGGAATCTCTACACCGAGTGATCGTTGCAAACATCGTCTGTCTCCTCCACCCAGTATCCATCTTCTGAATACACCTGTTCATCTGAATCAAACAATATATTGTCTGAGACCCTAGGGGTACTCAGCAAGTCTTTATGCCTCTAAAGGGGACATATACCTGGGGTGACACAATTGCAGCAGAAGATAATAACTAACAAGTCTATAGATACTCGCTAACCATCCGCCTAACCAATGATAGACGAATGTCCATTAATTAGAAACAACAGTTATAACAGTATAAAGTACTAGATCCATCCTCTTTCTCGCTTACCAACGAGAAAGCGGACGAACAACCCATCCGTTGGCAGTTTAATTAACCATTCTAGGAGTATTGCACTATTTACTAGTCAGGTATTTAGTCAAATTAAAAGCGGTACTTTAGTTATACTTGTCTATGATTGAGAAACTGTGCTCCAAGTCATCCATAACCGTGGACACGGCTTTCAGAAAGATTTACCCTGCAGGGGTGCACAAATAGCAACACACACTCGATCAACCTCGGAAAAACCAACTCAAAACCGAACGAGGCATTCACGACAAAGCCATCACAGGATTCATAAAATATTTCACGGGGCCACCATATTAAGCTACTCGCAACGAAGTTGGCCGACTCCGAGACAGACCCAAGGTTTGCGCCAATGGCTGTAAACGACTGGGAACCCTAACGCCGAGAAAGCCCTCACAAAGCGATGCATACGCGGTCATCTCTAAGAGAGAGTTGTTAGGAAGATTGTGGAGTTGAACTCCGTAATGATCTATCACCTCGGAGAAGAACTCCGAGGGAGGAAAAGACAGACCTCGGTCAAGATGGGTGCCGAAGTGGACCCGCTCACCGTCGCGTGGGTTGGGGACGGTTTCGCCGGAGCCGCTCCGCCAGTCGCCGGCGACGAGAAGCCCCTCCTTCTCCACGTTCTTGAGGCCCTCCTCGGTGAGGGCGCAGGGGATCCAGATTCTCCGGAAGCTCTCCTTCTCCACTACTGCTTCCGCCGTTGCTGCCGCCGCTGCTGACGCCAAACCGGAGGAAGAAGATGATGAAGCCATTTCTTCAGTGAGAAGATGACCTGAAAGGGGCGGCGCTGGGAGTTCTGTGGGGAAAGGACGAGGGAGCTATGTGCGTGCAGGAGGATTGGGAGGAAAGGAAATGGCAAAGGACTAGTGGAAAGGAGAAGGAGAAATCCAAACCCCTTATTTCCACCTAACTGCGCCAAGATTCATGCAAATGCTACAGTGTAACCGCCATGCGTCGTGGAAAGAACTGGGAAGGACCCGCATGATGATTGCGTCTCCTCGATCTCCACGCACGCATTAAAACGGCGCCTCGGTTCCGCGAACCGCGGGCCCACCAACGGTCGTGCTGACGGCACGCCTGTCAGATGACGTGACTTGACCATGCCTGTGTCAGATGGCGTTAGAAACCAAGTTCCGACTTAGTTTGAAATCGAGCTCGAAAATCCGAGTAACTTATTGATAGGTCCGACTTATTTTTAAGACCCGGATCGTATTTTTTGTTGTGAAGTTTCAGGAACCCTTCAAGATTCTGCAAGCCGAAGATCAAGCTAGACGATGATAAAATCCGACTTTGGATCTTGGAGTCCTCCGGGGGCTACTGTTGGGGATATACTTTCCGGGTATCCTCACGGTTCCTCACTGACCAGGGTGGCCCACTTCGGGTTAGAGCTTTGCTTCACGGGCGACCCAGTTAGGGAGAGAAGACGGAGTCCAATCCGGCTACGGGAAGGCCCAGAAGACTTACCGACTTAGGCCCATAATGTTACTTGTAGTTCAAGATGTACTCTGTAACCAACTCTTAGTCGTAGGCGGATTGATCTCTCCTGTAAACCGTAGGCCAGATATCTATATAAGTCGTCCTAGGGAGAGCCTTTAGGGCACTACCCAATACTTTAGACCCTCAACTCGCATAGGCGATACCCTTGTAACCCATATTCTAGCTCTGTCGTACTACTGGATTGCTAGCAGGAGTAGGATTCGTCCAAAGCCGACGAATTCGAACCTAGGTAAACTTGTGTGCTCACCGTCCCGGAATACCATACGTCTCACACCCCTCTCTTCCGCACGCCTCGAGGACCCCCTCAGGGTGTACTTGTCCTCAATCCGACGACACATATACTCAAGTGGATTATGGGATGATGCACAACTTTTGTCACACTGGTCCATGCATGCATGCATGCAATGTGGAAGCTCCTTTTATTTAATTCCTATGTGTTGTTGGTCTCTATGACCATATGGAATATATCTCATAAAGAGTCATATTGCATGGATGTGTTCTTTTCCTAACCCACATGTTGATATGGCCACCAGAGTCATTGATAGATCCACACCATGATGACCACATCATTTGATGTACATTGTTCTTACAAAACCTTGCACAATGATATCTCTACACATATGCATGACCATACAATGCATATAATACTCAAGTGGATGTTTCTGTGATGATGCACAACTAATAATTCTGTCATACTGGTGCAACTAACCATGCATGCAATGTGTGGAAGCTCTCGTTTATTTAACCTATGTGTTTTTGGTCTCTATATATGACCATATATGGATCTCTCCTAGAGTCATATTGCATGCATGTGTTCTTTTCAATGCATATATTGCATTATTGTTGATAGATCCATATGAGATGACCACATTGCATGCATGTTTTATTTTCGAATAACATACCACATTTTGATATATCTACATGATGACCACATATATAACTATGTGATGATGCAGCTTATGTCACACAGGTGCAAACATGCAATGTGTGTGGAAGCTATGTTTTTCTATATATATATAAGTTTGGTCTTTGTGACCATGCATGTGGTTGTACACATGGAACCCCTATAGTCATTGCATATGTGTTCTTTTTCCTAAACCACACACATTGATATCCACACTAGCTAGATGTCATTGATCCACATGCATGGCCACATTGCATGCGTTCTCTTTTTCCAAAACCACATTGTTGTTATATCTACCGCACACTAGTGGATTCTGTGATGCAACTTCTGTCACACTAGTGCAACATGCAATATGTTGCTTTCCTATGTATTTTGGTCTATATGCATGTGACCATGCATTGTTTAATACACATGGATCCCCTTGAGACATTGCATGATATGTGTTCTTTTTCTAAACCAATACACACTGATATATATCCACTAGAGCTAGCCACTGATCCCATCAGATGACCACACATTGCATATATATATATATGTACATTGTTCTTTTCCAAAACAAAACAAGATGATGATATATATCTCTCTACATATAGGCATGGCCACACACATTCATATACTCAAGTGGATTATGTCATGATGCACAACCTATGTCCCACTGGTCCATGCATGCATGCATGCAATGTGGAAGCTCCTTTATTTAATTCCTATGTGTGTTGTTGGTCTCTATATGACCATATGGAATATATCTCCTATAGAGTCATATTGCATTCATGTGTTCTTTTCCTAACCCACACATTGATATGGTCACCAGAGAGTTATTGATACGTCCACACCATGATGACCACATTCGCATGTATGTACATTGTTCTCCCAAAACCTACCACAATGATATCTCTACACATATGCATGCCCACACAATGCATATACTACTCAAGTGGATTCTGTGATGATGCACAACTAATAATTATGTCACACTGGTGCAACTAACCATGCATGCAATGTGTTGAAGCTCTCCTTTATTTAACCTATGTGTTTTTGGTCTCTATGATCCATATATGGATCTCTCCTAGAGTCATATTGCATGCATGTGTTCTTTTCCATGCATATATTGCATTATTGTTGATAGATCCACATGAGATGACCACATTGCATGCATGTTTTCTTTTCCAATAATATACCACATTTTGATATATCTACATGATTACCACACATATAACTGTGTGATGATGCAACTTATGTCACACTGGTGCAACATGCAATGTGTGTGGAAGTTGTGCTTTCCTATATATATATATATATATGTTTGGTCTTTCTGACCATATGGAATATATCTCATGTAGAGTCATATTGCATGCATGTGATCTTTTCCTAACCCACATTGATATGGCCACTATAGTCGTTGATAGATCCACACCATGATGACCACATTTGCATGTATATATTTACATTGTTCTTCCAAAACCTACCACATTTATATATATATATATACATATCCACTAGAGTCATTATTGGCCACAACATGACCACATTTGCATGTGTTCTTTTCCAAAGCCATGCATGATGTGACCACACACTCTAGTGGATTATGTGATAGATGCACCTTCTGTCACACACTGGTGCGACATGCATTTAATGTGGAAGCTACCTTTCCTATGTGTTTTTGTCTCTCTGTGACCATAGTTTCTGACACACCCCTAGAGACATTGCATGTGTTCTTTTCCTGAACCACATTGTTATATATATATATCTACATGATTTCGGTGATGCAACTTCTATCACACACTGGCCGTGCAACATGGAATAGAAAGCTGGTTAATTATTTATTATTTCCTATATGATGATGTTTAACTTAATTTAGTCTGACACACATGGATCCCCCTAGAGTCATGCATGTGTTCTAACCACATTGATATATATCCACTATATTCTCTAGTCATTCACATGGATATGTGGAAGCTACTTTAATTTTCCTATGTATTTTGGTCTGTGTAGTGATGCATCTTCTTTGGGCTCAAACTAATTTGATATATATATGTGTTGATATGACCTAAAACTAACCAAAATAAGGAGAAAAGTCCATCGTTCAACCCTAATCTCGAGAAATCCATTGTTCAAAATAAACCACATTTTGAATATTATCTAAATTTGAATATATTATACAAAATACATACCTCTCCTGATGAGATCATTATACAAGCCAAAATATAAACTAGTAGTTCACATTATTGCTTTTTTTCAAGATTTACTTTTCAATAATTTATAGTTTTCTTCACCAAGGCTCTTTTAGTGAAGACTTTCTAAAATATGGTTAATTTATTTGAACCCTCCATCAAGCATCCAACGGCCAGGACACCAACCCCAAATTTCCAGGTCAGATCCTCCCGCCCACGCGAAATTTAGCGCCAGTGCGGGAGAGTTTCTACGCAAACAAAAATTTCTCGAGCTGGAATTACCTTTGAGCCCACCCGCACAACGCCACCCAAGCATTCACGCAAAGGTCATTTACGTAATCTATTCCAAACCCTTTTTATCCTCTCGAAAAAATGAGACAGATCCAAATTTCCCCACCTCCCTCGGCGCCACCCTCCCTTCCGTCCTCCCCCTTTTCCCCTCGCCCTCCCTGCCTTCCTCCCCGCCGTCTTCCCCCTTCGCCCCTCAGCGCGGTCCGTCCCTCTGCCCTCGGCCTTTAATCCCCTCGTCTCCGTCCGTCCTTCCAGTAGTAACCTCTCTGTCCGCCTAGCACAAACCCTAGCCCCTCCTCACCGTCCCGTTTTTCCACCACATCTGTCGACCTCACCGGTCGTCCACCTCGCCGCAGCCAGCTGACGTTTTCTACCACCTCATTGTACACTTCACCCGCAAAGTCGGCCAGCTCATCGTCCATCTCCCCGTCTATCTTGCCATCCAGCTTGCTGTCCACCTCGCCATCCAGCTCATTGACAAGGCCCGTCACCACACTGACAAGGCCCGTCCACCTCGTCGCGCACCTCACCGCCCACCGCGTCGACAAGGTCTGCTACCTCACCGTCTAGATCAATGCCACGTGCCCCAGGTTACTGCAAGAAATGCGGTATCAAAAAGGCCCTACAGGCTGCAGGCAAGGAAACATGCTCATCCTCGATTCTCATTTTTTTACTTTTCCCAAGAAATGTTGTTCATTATCCTGTTCATGCCACCAATTTACTTTTTTGTTGTAGTTATTCTCTCTTATTTGTTCTTCTTGTGGATGTACAAATCTTGCGATCAGGGTTGCATTATCCTGTCAGTTGCATTAGTTTTACTGCTTCATGACATGTCTAATGAGCAAAGTATACATTGTTCATAGTAGTCTGTTTTACATGATGATTACTATTGAACAATCAACATCATATGTCATGACTTGTTTAATTTCCTATTTTAATTGCATGAAAGATTCTTATCTTTCTTATGTTAATCATCCTGTCCTGCTTATTAGTGTAACCAGCCAACCAATTGACAAGTGAGATTCAGAGTATTCAACTTATGATCAGTTTACCTAGAGATAAAGTTTGCATTATCTTGGTCGTTCCATTGGTTTGGCTGCTTCATCCTATGTCTTTTGATCAAAGTATAAATTGCTCTTAGTGCACTCTATTACATGATGATTACTATAGAACAATTAGCACCATAAGTTATATTTTGTTTATTTTGCAGGATAGTTGCTTATCCTTCTTATCTTTTATTTTGATTATCCTCTTTAACTGTGTGTATACTATTTCGGCTTATGATTTGTTTGCGTGTGATAAAGGTTGCATTATCTTGCCTTTTGGATTAGTTTGGTTGCTTCATCATATGCCTTATGATCATAGTAGAAATTGATCATAGTGAGCTGTCACATGATGAGTTCCATAGAACAATCAGTACAATAGGTTATGTTTCATGTTTAATTGCACTATTGATGCATATCCTACTTATTATTTATTGTCCCACTCTGCTTATTACTGCAACCAATTGGTGAATTTTCCAGCTTGTTCATCGTCTTATCTCTTGCTTTGCTTTGGCTGCTTCATCGTTAGTCTTGTGATATGAGATTCAAAGTAGAAGTTCCTCATAGTGGACTGTTGGACATTATGATTAGTATAGAACAATCAATACCATAGGACATATATTATATTTTCATAGCTTACTAAAGAGTTGTTTATTCATGATAGAACCACAATTGCATCCCATGGAAGAAAGACGGCTGGAAAACATCACGAGAAACAATGCGCGGATGGAAAAAATGGTTCTTAGGCTCCTTGTTTATCCATCTCCCACTGAATTCTCCCCTAAAAAGAGCAAGGATGAATGCTCTGGATCTGACTATTATCCTGAAGAGGAGGGGTAGGATGAGCTGGAGGTAGTCCCCTTACTTGCCTACTCAACATTTGTCTAATTATTTGGTTACTTAATTTTCCGTATATGTTGTGCTTTTTTATTATCCTGAATTGACTACCTTTGAATTGTGTAGACTGATAAGAGGAAATATAAGAAGAAACATATCGTCGTGACAAGGATGGCCACTAGTGGTGGATCAGCTGCTCTGAAGCGCGTCTCGTTTAGCGTGGCTGCCTCGACAAAAAGTATGATACATACCAACTCCAAGGGGAATCCGCCAGAAGTACTTCCACCTCCAAGTTCTCCACAACGCCCACCAAGACTGCCATGTGCTGCGATCTCTTCGCAAGAAACTCAGAGTTCTGCAGATCCTGATGCTCGAGGAGAGAAGGTAGCAACCCAAATCGAGATGGCAGCACTCCATGGCAGGAAGACATCAGTCCAAGACAAGCAGACAGCTGCCCTAGGCAAGCAACCAACTCCCTAACGAAAGCACATTATATTGTTTGAGTGGCACTTATTATATGGTAGAACACTAACTCCGCATTATATGTTTGTAGATGATTTTGGCCATCATCCTTCTGAAGACACTATTAAACATGATGATCCTCAAATTGTCTTGAGGGAAAAAACATGGGGAAGTAGCATTAGAACGTGTCCAAAGGAGGAAACCTTCCATTTTCCATTCCTCCAGGAAGAACTATTGCTTCCAAGTTCTCCACTGAGTGTGCCAAAACAGTTAGGACTATTATGCCTATCTTCCCCCACTAGAAAGAGTACAAGGAGAGGCCGGATGTCATAGCAAAGTTCTATGACAGAGTTTCCGTATGTTCTGTGACTCAACTTCCCTTTTCTTCTCATTACTGTTCAAGCAGAGGCTGATACACTATGTTTTATTTCAGAAAAAGTTTGTCATGGATGCATCACACCCAGATGTGTAGGTTGCTTGCAACCAGCAATTAATGAGGCATGCAAGATTTCAAAGGCATCTCCTGAAGAAGCAGTTTTTTGACCCCCTCCTACTGAATGAAGTAACAAGGATTTCTCCTGTTGAACACATAAACAAAGCAGAGTGGTGAAAGCTTGTTGATTCTTGGACTGACCCCAGGAACCACGTCAAGTCTTATCTACTCAACTTCCCCCTGTTTGTGTTTAACGAGGACTGCCTCTTATACTCTATGCTCTCTCTCTCTTTGTGTAGGCCTGTTGTCTAATAAACATGCAAAAAAGAAATAGACAACCTTATTGTAGTGACTTGTTTTTCTGTGACAGTCGGGGCTTCTCCAATCACAGTGTGGAAAAAGCAACAGTAAGCCCTCCAGCATACTTTTCATCTTTCTCACCTTCCAAAATTTCAATGCCATATTTGTCTCTGAAATGAGTATGATCATTTTTAATTTGCTAGCTATTTTTATAATGTTTGATTCTATTCCTAAAACTCAATAGACAACCAAGGAAAGCAAGATGGCACCGAATGGTACAAAAGATATCACTGAGGCTAAACAACCTCCTTCCACCGACACGGTGCACTATGCGCTGTCGCAGGACATCAGAATCCATTCTTCAAGACCAACCTAGACTCTACTTGAAGTGCAACTCAGGGCTCAGAGAGCAGGGAATGCGATACTGCGCATTCCCATTGTGGGGTTGGAGACGGAGAGACTAGATGGCTAGGCAGAAGCCCTGAAGGAAGCGCAGGAAGTGTGCAAGAAGCTATACTAGGTCCATCTTTGTCATCTTCGTATAATTCAATACCCTGTTTGTCCATGAAGATGTGAAGATGTGCTCGGAATTTGCTTGCTACTTTTCTAATGTTTGCTTCTACAACTGTCAGGCACACATTGGAAGCACAGTGGCGCCATCTGCTGTAGAAGATGGTATTGAGGATCAACCCCTTGCTTCCATTGATGAAAGCTTCCATGCTTCAAGACCAACCAACTCTCTCCTTGAAGCACAACTTTTGGATGAGAGAGAAGCGAATGAGGCACTGAGCAGACACATTGCAGCATTGCTGAAGGAGATAGAAGCAAAGAATGAAGGCCAGAAAGCACTTGTCAACTTCCTAGACCTTATAAATGCATCACTTCAGCGATTCTTAGCTATATTGCGTAAGTGAACTGGTGGTGTGACTCAAAGGTTGTTAGGGTCTTTTCTTTATTTTGTTGGAAACTTATGTGCGAACCTATTTATATCCCCTGAAACATGTGCCTTGCAATTTCTATCATTTTGAGCTGGACGGTGCAATCTAGCAAAGTTGCCAGCACTCTTCTCCGACGTGAATGAAAACGTCATGCCTGTTTAGTTGAAGAAAATATTACATGGCACTCTTTCACTCGTCAACATCCTCGACGAAACATGAACATCATCACTTTTTCCCTGACAAATTGAGTTCGTCATGCGTTGGAGATACGCGTCCAGCTCTCATTGGTACACGATTCGCGCTGTAGATCGGCCACGCGTAAGCTAGCCAGCTTATTGTCATGGCAGAAACGAAATTTGTCTCCACCAGTGTGACAAAATGGGAAGGACGACATAAGCAAATGAAAGGATGATGTCTGCAAAGGGCGCTAGCGGAATCAGGCCGTGACGGAAAAAAGTCAGGAAGTCGATGATGTCGTAGACGGCAAACATGACATCAGCAAACGTCGCTGATGGCCACCTGCGGTGTCGTCCGCCACATGGCATCGTTCATGATGAAATAAAAACATCATGAAGCACTGGGCCTGGGCCAGGCAGTCTAGTTTGCCGCGACGAAATTGGAGGAACGTCACGAACGGGCCATGAAATTTTCAGATAGAAAAAAGTCATGGATTGAATTATGACCTGAGGTCCATGACCTATTTTTTCGTCACAGAATTCATCACGGATGGTCATCTACGACGTTTTGGCCCTCATCCACGATGATATCAGATTTTCATGAACCGCCCAGATTCTTGTAGTGTTTAGACTTATGGCCTTCACTGGCTCTAGTCACATAACCCTTTTCGGTAAGTTTAGACTTCTGTCCTTCATTGGCTCTGGTCATATAAACCTTTTGGTCATGCACCTTCATGGGCTTGTAGCCTTCATGGGCATTTCTCACATAACCCTTTTTGGGCATGTAGCCTTTATGGGCTTGTAGCCTTCATGGGCTTTTATCATATAACCCTTTTTGGGCATATAGCCTTCATATACATTTATCATATAACCCATTTTGGGCATGTGGCCTTCATGGGCTTGTAGCCTTCATGGGCATTTCTCGTATAACCCTTTTCGGGCATGTAGCCTTCATGGGCATGTAGCCTTCATGGGAATTTCTCATATAACCCTTTTTGGGAATGTAGCCTTCATGGTCATTTCTCATATATCTCTTTTTGGGATGTAGCCTTCATGGGCATATCTCATAAAATCCTTTTTGGGCATGTAGCCTTCATGGGCATGTCACTTATAACCCTTTTGGGCATGTTTTGAATTTTGGCCCTCATGGGCTCTAGTCATATAAGTTCTAATCCAAGTTTTCCCATCCGGATTATATGTTGATATCATGATATTTGACAATTCAGATATAAGGAGTTTGATATAGATTTCGATGATATTCGCTCGCGCCGAGATAAATGATGATTTGAGATAGAATTTGATGATAGCCCTTTGATATGTTGAAAAATTGATTCAGATCATGATTTGGGATATGATATGATGCCATGATACCTTAGAAAACTGATAATGATGGTAATTTGAGTTATAAGATAACCTAGAAAATTTATAGAAATGGTAATCCGAGGTATAAGATAACCTAGTCAGTTGAGTTAAATAGTAATCTGAGTTATAAGATAATCTGGCCAGCTAAGTTAAATAGTAATCCGAGGTATAAGATAACCTTGCAAGATGAGTTAAATAGTAATCTAAGGTATGAGATAACTTGGCAAGCTGAGTTACATAGTAATCTGAGGTATGCGATAACTTGGCAAGCTGAGTTAAGTAGTAATCCGAGGTATACTATAACCTAGCAATCTGAAGTAAAGAGTAATCCGAGGTATAATGTAACCTGGCAAGCTAAAGTAAAAAAGTAATCTGAGGTATAATATAACCTGGCAAGCTGAAGTAAAGAGTAATCCGAGGTATAATAAGTTGTGTTGACTTGGTTACTTTCCTTATCAATGGACATCTCAAAATGACATAGCTAGTCAATAGGTTCATATAATAGATGATGCTCTGTAGTAATATAAGACATAGCTAAAATACATATAGCGGTTGAGATCATGGCATATCTTATGTCTACTCTAAGTTATAGTTCTATGCATGGGATACCGAGTCAAGGAATGACCCAAGGTCGTGAGACACTTTTCCATCTATGGGTGATTCTATTGATACACTGGCTAGTCCCGGGTTGATTTATGTCCTTCCCGAGGTGAATGATTAAGTGACTGAGGGTGGTAGGACCCGAGTGAAATTCATGGTTATCTCATGTGCTTGTTGGTTGAGTCATACTTGCTGAGTCAATTAATACTTATAGTACCCTTGGTGAAGAGGTTGAGGTTGGGTCATGCTTGCTGAGTCAACTAGGGAGGCTTGTTGCCAACTTCCCTGCTCTCTATACGTCATGGAAGATGATGCAGAAGCTTTTGGTCAATGATGAAATAGAGGTTGATGAAGACGTTCCCGTTCGGATGGAAACCCAACCAGTACGTCTAATCAGCCCCACAGTGGGCGCCAAATGTCTAGGTGGTGTGACGACATATGCCATGGGTAGGCTAAAGTTGGGGGTCGATGGACACTAGAGGAATCCGGGGAGGGATGATGAAGTGAAGATATCATACGGAAGAACTTAGAGAGGTACGATATACCCAGGCTTGAGGGTCTCCGAGTGAGATAACACCTCTACTCCTGCATCTAATATCATATAACTGGGCCATGCATGTGGCTACAATTTTGCTCCATGAGTTGTATTCATATGCCTCTAATGGAGATAGCAAAGGCTAAGATCCTATCGAGCAGAGAGGAGAGAGCCCTTCGAGCCCTCTCAGGGAACGATCCCCCTAGTGCTACTTATAAAGGGGAGCCAAGGGGACAAGATATGTCCCCACAAGTAATGTCTATGAGCTAGCTAGTGGGTCGTTGCCTGGTCATCTTGTCCTCTGGCTTGTCCTTTAGTGAGTCATCAGTATTATCTCTTTGGCATATTCTTTAGCATCTTAGGAGATGCCCAGCATATTTCCTAGCATCTCCTAAGATGCCTAGCATATTCCTTAGCATCTTGGACCAACAGTACCAGTTTGAGCTAGGGGCATCCCAAGACTGGCACATGGCGTAGGCTTGACCTTGGTTGGAGGTGTATCGATGTAGAGGTTGGTGGTACGTATGAGGGTGATGAAGGCGTCACCTAGGGCGATATAATTCGGCCCAAGGACTATGGACAAGGATTAAACTCGGCCTGATGAAGTACAATCCGGCTTGGGGTGGAGATAACCCGGCCTAGCAGATAGAATTCGGCCTAGCAGGGTTAACGCTCGTTCCAGCCGAGGTGAACCGACCTCGGACTAGGCGGGAGCGATTCAGGGGCCTAGGCCGGGTCTGCTTGACCCAGGCTAGAAGGGTGGTAGGGAGCCTAGCCTAGTCTTATGAGGAGCCCAGCCGGGGAAGTGTGTGCTGAGGTAGCACAGAAGATAAGTCGGGTGAAGTGGAGATGGCGCCAAGGAGATTCGGCGGGGGAGTGAGGGTGAAGAGGTGGAGCGTCAGCCCGCGGTGGGCTAGGGTAGCTGGTGCCAGCCCACCCGAGTAAGCGAGGAGGTGAGCGGGTCCTGGCGGGAGATCCTGGCAACGTGGTCGACCAAGGTGAGATGGTTGGCCCGCGGTGGGCTAGGATAAGTTGAATCCGGCCCACCCGGGGTAGGTGATGGAAGCTTTGGTGGGGGCTATAGGCCAAATTAGATGGACCTCGGCCTAGCCAGGGTTTTTCTGTTGTTTGTTATTGGCTTTTTGCATATGATCTTCTAGACAGGCAAAATTTAACATAAGTCAGCCCGTATCCATCCTTTGTCCCTTTTCTATTTATTACTTTCTATTTTACCTCGAATCTTCACTGATAATCACTTGATACTTTATTGCACTACTTATACTCAACTCTAGGGTACCCGGGGTTATATACTCTACAACTGCCACATGTAGTGGACCACCAGTTTGAAAGATGTTGCATCACCACACCCACTTGGATGTGTGTGTGTCATTGTGGTTTAGAAATGAACACATGCAATGTCACTCCATCATGTGTCCAACCATCTCTAGGAACCCTAGCAACATGCTGGGTTTGAAATGCCACATGAAGTGGAGCACCAGTTTGAAAGATGTTGCATCACCACAACCACTTGGATGTGTGTGTCTCATTGTGGTTTGGAGAAGAACACATACAATGTCATTCCAGCATGTGTCCAACCATGTCCAGGAACCCTAGAAAAAATGCTGGGATTCAACTCCCACATGTAGTTGAGAACCAGTTTGAAAGATGTTGCATCACCACACCCACTTGGATGTGTGTGTGTAATTGTGGTTCGGAAAAGAACACATGCAATGTCACTCCAGCATGTGTCCAACCATGTCTAGGAACCCTAGCAACATACTACTATTCAACCGCCACATGCAATGGAGCACCAGTTTGAAAGATGTTGCATCACCACACCCACTTGGATATATGTGTGTATCATTGTGGTTTGGAAAAGAACACATGCAATGTCACTCCAGCATGTGTCCAACCATGTCTAGGAACCCTAGCAACATGTTGGGATTCAATTGCCACATGCAGTGGAGCACCTGTTTGAAAGATGTTGCATCACCACACCCACTTGGATGTGTGTGTCATCGTGGTTTGGAAAAGAATACATGCAATATCACTCAACCATGTTTCCAACCATGTCCAAGAACCCTAGAAACATGTTGGGATTCAACTGCCACATGAAGTGGATCACGAGTTTGAAAGATGTTGCATCACCACACCTACTTGGATGTCTATGTGTGTCTATCATTGTGGTTTGGAAAAGAACACATGTAATGTCACTCTAGCATGTGTCCAACAATGTCCAGGAACCATAGCAACATGCTGGGATTCAACTGCCACATGCAGTGGAGCACCAGTTTGAAAGATGTTGCATCACCACACCCACTTTTAGGTGTCTGTGTCATTGTGGTTTGGAAAAGAACACATGCAATGTTACTCCAGCATGTGTCCAACCATGTCCAGGAACTCTAGCAACATGTTGTAATTCAACACCTGATAGCTGTGAGGTTTGACATATTTTTGATGGTTTCTATTGATTGTTTTCTTCTAGATTTGATCGTTTTCTAGCTTTACCTAACGCTAATACTTCAGTAGCGAACAAAACTTGGTTTTTAATGTGTGTTTCAGGTTCTGAACATCAACAGAAGGTTTTAACAACAGAAACACAATATTCAGGCGAAAACAAGCAAGTCTCTTTTTTGAAGCAATCAAGGGAGGCCTATAGTAGATTTAACGAGCAACTATACAGCGGGAATTTTTTTTGGCCGTATAGTTCCCGCTGCCTCCGTCTTGTCAAAAGGGACAATTTTCGTGAAGAGGGGAGAGGCGAAATCATAACACAGCAGCCGCTATCCCATCCAAAAAGGAGAAAGAAGAGATATGGAGAAGAAGGAGAAGACGTTCTTCATCTCGCTCTATGATCTTCGACCTCCTTGCCACCACACCCTCATAGCCATTACTTGTACTTGAGAGAGAGATCTTCACTTTGCAAGATTATTGTTTGAGATTGTTTCTTCCTATGTTGAATTGTGTTGGATTGCCTTTCTATTCTTATTGTGGATCTCCACGGTAATATCGAGAAGTATTGGGGATATACTTTCCGGGTATCCTCACTGTACCTCACTGACCAGGGTGGCCCACTTCGGGTTAGAGCACTGCTTGACGGGCGAACCAGTCAAGGAGAAGAGACGGAGTCCAGTCCCGCTACCGGAAGTCCCAGAAGACTTACCGACATAGGCCCTTAGTGTTACTTGTAGTTCAAGATGTACTCTGTAACCAACTCTCAGTTGTAGCCGGATAGATCTCTCCTAGGCCGTATATCTATATAAGCCGTCCTAGGGAGCACCTTTAGGGCTAACCTTACCCTGATAATAGTCTACAATCTCAACTCACACAGGCGAAACCCTTGTAACCCATATTCCGGCTCTACCGTATTACTGGATTGGTAGCAGGAGTAGGATCCATCCAAAGCAGGCAGATTCGAACCTGGGTAAACTTGTGTGCTCACCGTCTCGGAACACCCCTCTCTTCCACACGCTTCGAGGATCCCCTCATGGCGTACTTGTCATCAATCCGATGATAGTTGGCGCCCACCGTGGGGCAAGTGAGCTTCAGATCTGCGTTCTGAGTGGAATCTGCAAGAATCGGAATCAGCGAGACCATCGTCGTCGGTCGCATCCTCTACGCTAGTGATGTCCCTCTCATCGTTATCGACGAGACCTAGATTCCGGCTAGGGAAGCCGTGACCACCTACACCATCATGTCTTTTGGTGAGATCGATGTTTACATCGGTTTCGCTGAACCTGTCCAACCCACCCCAGCGGTGATGATAGATGCAGAAGAAAATTGTGGGTCCCCTTTGTTCACGGAGGCGGTAGAGTTCCGAATCTCAGAAATCCCTAACCCCACCTAGCCCGCACCCATTGCGGAGATAGTGGAGAAGGCTAAACCGAAAGCAGATCTTGCAGTGCAAGTCAAATCTGGAGTGGACCTCCCTAGCAAGGTCGAATCCCAGATAGAACCACCTACGGAGGTCGAAATCCAGGAAGAGCAAGAAAACAACTCAGGTTCGGACTCTAATAGTACCAGAACTAATAAACCTTTCATGAGATATACATTGATGTGCAAGATGAGGCAAGACACAAGCGTGGATGAAATTCTCGAGACTATCAGGTATTTCGAGGAAGCCGACCGCGAGAGCCGCAACTATCTTAGGAGGCACGCATCGCACTTTGTCGGATATGTTGGATCTGGATCCAGCTCTACCGATGCTAGGGACAACAAAGACTCGGTGCTGGAGGCAATCGGAACAAGCGTCAACTTACCGGCATCTTCGGATGATTCCATGACGTCGGCTGCTAAAGAAGGAGAAGCCATGGATGAAGGATCCGGAGAAAACTCCCCTAAAGCGCAGGATAACATGGATCTTAGAGATAATCCCGAGGACCAAATGGCTGAAAGTACCGATCAGAGTTTGACTTTGGGAAATGGGCCCAAAGCTGTCTTTGCTACCAGCGCTGCCAAGAAGGCAAAGAAGAAGAACAAGAAGAACAAGATCCCGACAAACGATCTTCTGGCAGAGGAGGTGATTGCCGAGGAATATGAAGAAGACTCGGATGGAGCACTTATCCCAGACGAGCCCAAAGAAGAATTGGCAGATGGACACGTGGTCACCGCAGGTGCGCGTAAACTCATCGATGTTGCATTAACTACACATATGCCTACAGTTGCAGAACTCACTACAGAAGAACTAGAGGAAAGGGCCTAGGCCCTAGAAGCGTGTCGCCAAGTACTCATGGATGAAGCTAATAACATCGAGGAAGAAAAGAAACGCATGGCAACTGCAGAGAAGTACATCTCTCGGCAGCATCAAAAGACCCGGAAACGTCACACGCATGACAATCAATTTCTAGAAGTTCACAAGGTCCTCTTTGAAGGATACCCAGGGATGCCTCGACTCGACAACAAGGGAGATCTGGTATACCCAACTCCGGTGCAAAACACTATTGCAGCTCGACATATCCTGTCAAATAATCCAGGCCCAGAACAGGTTTGATTGGGCATTAAGCTACTCACCAAGGGTCTGGAGAAGCAGAAGGCCGCGAAATCCGAGAGCGCAAAACTGCTATCACAATCCGACCAATGTCACACGGATCCGGCCTGGAATGACATAAGACCCCAACAGGTTTTAGAACAGCATCACCATTTCGACCGTCGGGAAGACAACTACTCAAGAACCAGATCTTCAGGGCAGCATCATAGAACTGCACGTGACTGGCGCAACATCGCTCCAGCTGCTGAGCAAGAGGCAATTGCTGCACTGTATCCAAGGAATCCTCCCTGGCGAGAGTTGAACGATCACATGGAAGAAGACAAAGAGAAGCGTCGGGAGGAGGACCGTCAAAGAATGCCACCTCCTAGACCTACAAGTTGTTTGGCTGAGCCCCACCATGGTGGGAGTGACAGACGAATAAACGACGGACACCGTGCCGAGACAAGCCGGCAAGGGGCTCGTCGTAATGAAGACCCTCCCCGGAACTGGAATAATGACGCTCTGGACGGAGGCCGGCGATCAGCCAGAAACAATCCGGTTGCCCCACCTTCTCCACCAGGTAGCCATCACAATGGCTCTCAAGGAGGCCAAGGAGGGCGTCGTGGCGGAGGAGGTGGTAGAAGCCGAAGTCTGGCTCCAAGGCACCGCAGCCACAGTCGTCACTCAGGACGGCGATCTTTGTCTCCAAGTGACGCAAGACACCGGATTAAATCCAACATAGAGGTGTGGTGCTACGAAAATGATGATATATACGTGGGCCCAAAATGCTTCGGACCACGAATTCGACAAACACATTTCCCGGAAGGATTTGCTATCTCAAGACACATTCAAGCCTACGATGGTGTGGCCCGGCCGGATACTTGGCTCCAGGATTTTTTCCAGGCTTTCTGCATCGCCAAAGGCGGAAATATCTTGGTCGCAACCTGATATCTCCCACTTATGTTGCGGAAGACGGCGCGATCATGGTTCAATGAACTTCCGTAGAACACCATCCACAACTAGTATGACATGCAAAGTGCGTTCTTTTGGAATTTCGAAGGCACATATCGGACGCCCTGTACGGTAGGAGACCTACAACGTTGCACCCAGAAAGCCAGAGAAACATGCCGAGATTATCTCAGACGATGGATCGACACTAAAAACTCCTGCGAAGGAGTTAATGACCAAACTGCGATTGAAGGCTTCATTGCAGGTGTCCCAATTGGTTTACTACGTCATCGCTTGAAGTGTGACAAGGTCATTAATCTAGGAGAGATGATAGAAACAGCGAGCAAGTATGCAGATGCTGATGACGATGGAGAGGGATTACTAAACGCCCTAGCTGTGCCACAGTCGGCAAAACAACCAAAGCAGCAAGATCAGAAGTGCAAGAATACCTTGGAAGAAAAACCCAACGCGGAAACGGCAGTGGTCACTGCTACTTTCGAGTCTGGAGCATGAGGAGGGTGCGGCGGTGGCCGTGGACGCGGTTGTGGGACATCGAGAGTCCAGGCTAGAGGAGACCAGCAACCTGGCAAAACCTACTCCTGGGCCGACATTGCCAATAACCCGTGTGTGCATCACTTAGATGCCAATGGGGGCTCGTCTCACACAAACGCCGAGTTTCGTTTTAATGACGACATCAAGAAAGATGGTACCGCTGCCTACAGGGCTAAGCGGAAGAAGGGAAAGAAGAATCCCGAAAATATAAAGAGACTAAGGAAGATTCCGACATGGAGGAAGCTGACCCTTCAAATCCCAAACCGGATGGGAAGAAAAACTTCCCCACAAAGAAAGAAACTTACGTCACCTTCCTCGGATCTCAACCAGCTAAAGTCAAGAAAGCTGTTCTGCATGAGCTCAACTCAATAGTTACGGTTGTCCCCCAATAGTAGGCCTAGATAGCGCATAGGAAAGCGCGCTCGTCAAGTTCCTCCAAGCAAATCAAGATATCTTCGCATGGCAGCCATCTGACATAACCGGAGTACCTAGGGAACTTGCCGAGCACTCTCTAAATGTACACCCGAACGCTAAACCCGTCAAACAGTCCCTACGACATTTTGGCGACGAAAAGCGTAGGGCAATAGCTAAGGAACTAACCCGACTCTAGTTAGCTCGATTCATAAAAGAGGTCATCCATACGGATTGGTCGACCAACCCTGTAATGGTCCCTAAAAAGGACACCATTGATTTAAGGTTGTGTGTTGATTATACTGCCTTGAACAAGGCTTGTCTCAAAGATCTGTTTGCCCTACCTAGAATTGATCAAGTTATCGATTCTACGGCAGGCTCGGAACTCCTCTGGTTTCTCGACGCATATTCTGGTTATCACCAAATTTGGATGAAGGAATCGAATAAAATCAAAACTTCATTCATAACCCCCTTCGGAACCTTCTGTTTCGTTACGATGTCGTTTGGGCTCAAAAAAGCAGGAGCTACGTACTAGCGCACTATGCAGTGTTACCTCCACGACCAAATCGGACGCAACGTACATGCATATGTGTATGACATTGTGGTGATGTCCAAAAAGAAGGAAACATTAATTTCCGACTTGGAGGAAACGTTCGCCAATCTACGAAAATACAACATAATGCTTAATCCGAAGAAATGTTTCTTTGGAATCCTAGCCGAAAAATTGTTAGGTTTCATCGTGTCTCAAAGAGGCATAGAGGTGAACCGAGACAAGATCAAGGCTATACCCAATATTTCGAGACCGACTCACCTGAAGGATGTAGTCAGTCGGTTTGTAAGCCGGCTCAGAGAAAGAGCCGCACCACTCTACAAGCTTTTGAAAAAGACCAAAAAATTCGTTTGGACCGACGAAGCTGAAGCTGCACTACAAGACCTGAAAGAAGTACTCTCGTCTGCTCCTATCCTTGCAACACCGGAACCAAGGGAACTGATGTTGCTCTATCTCGCTGCGACAAACAGGGTCGTCAGTGTCGTCATGGTAGTGGAGAGACCCGAGGAAAATCAGGAACACCTGGTGCAGAGTCCGACTTATTACCTCAGCGAGGTCTTAGCTGAATCAAAGCAGCGATATCCGCACTATCAAAAGTTGGCTTATGGTGTGTTTTTTGCATCTCGTAAGTTATGACATTATTTTCAGGAACACTCAATTACCGTGGTGAGCACATCTCCCATGAGAGATATAATCAATAAAAGCAAGGCTACAGGACGCGTCGCAAAATGGGGCATAGAGCTTTCTGCTTTCGACATTGAGTATAAACCTCGTACGGAAATCAAATCCCAAATCCTTGTTGACTTTGTTGCTAATTGGATAGAGACAACAGAGAATATGATCCTCCCAGAGTAGGAATATTGGACCTTACACTTTGACGGGTATAAGGCTCGAGGGGGCTCGGGGGCTGTCCTGGTGCTCAAATCACCCCAAGGAGATAAAATTTACTATGTGTTGCAGATTCACTTCACAGTAACAATCAACATTGCCGATCGAGCATGAAGCACTACTGCATGGATGTAACAACCTTGGAGCCTACGCTCTAAGTTCAAGCCTGGATGAACCGAAAGTGGTTAAAATAGTACAGCGGGGGCCCAGGGGCCACCCACGTGTAGACCCGTCGGCCGTCCTAACCACTTTCAAGAACATCAGGACAAGAGCGAGCGGTGTAGGCAATAGACGAAGAGATCAAATACATACACAATTGAGTATGTATGCAAGCTACCTTACAACAGTCCTCAGAGCCATTCCATCTAAAAGAAATAGAAATATTGTAACGCCATACGGCAAGATCCAAATATCCTAAATAGAGATAGTAGTGTAGGATAGTTCCTCATACATCAATCATCAGAGTATCAGGTGGAAGCGGAAAACAAGATCTGAGTATGGATAAGAAGCAAATCGGCATAAGATGCCACATAAATAAAGACATCCCGCCCACAGATCTCACGGATCCCCATCCCCGGAATCTCTACACCGAGTGATCGTTGCAAACATCGTCTGTCTCCTCCACCCAGTATCCATCTTCCGAATACACCTGTTCATCTGAATCAAACAATATATCGTCTGAGACCCTAGGGGTACTCAGCAAGTCTTTATGCCTCTAAAGGGGACATATATCTGGGGTGACACAATTGCAGCAGAAGATAATAACTAACAAGTCTATAGATACTCGCTAACCATCCGCCTAACCAATGATAGACGAATGTCCGTTAATTAGAAACAACAGTTATAACAGTATAAAGTAATAGATCCATCCTCTTTCTCGCTTACCAACGAGAAAGCGGACGAACAACCCATCCGTTGGCAGTTTTATTAACCATTCTAGGAGTATTGCACTATTTACTAGTCAGGTATTTAGTCAAATTAAAAGCGGTACTTTAGTTATACTTGTCTATGATTGAGAAACTGTGCTCCAAGTCATCCATAACCGTGGACACGGCTTTCAGAAAGATTTACCCTGCAGGGGTGCACAAATAGCAACACACACTTGATCAACCTCGGAAAAACCAACTCAAAACCGAACGAGGCATTCACGACAAAGCCATCACAGGATTCATAAAATATTTCATGGGGCCACCATATTAAGCTACTCGCAACGAAGTTGGCCGACTCCGAGACAGACCCAAGGGTTGCGCCAATGGCTGTAAACGACTGGGAACCCGAAAGTGTGACTAGGCTTGTCGATACCGCGAAAACACTCCGCAATCCAAAACAGTACAGGTGCTCCACGCACAATCGTAATAAAACAGTAAAATGGCATAAGTACATGATAGTAAATAAAACCCCAAACTAGTTTGTGGCCCCAAGAAATAGAAATGAATCAAGCTCTGGCTCAGGGGGGTCCATAAGGCCTCCCGGATGTGGATAGTGCGAATAGTCAAGGAACAGGAATCAAGTACTCGGGGTCCTACGAGACACAAGTGAGCATGAAAAACCAAGTAACAGATATTGCCCACCAATGCCTCTTTCATTAGTTATCCCATACTACTCAGGTTAAATTGTTTAGGTACCTCGTTATCCATCAGACTCTCACATACCCTACACATGCTGTTCTACGACTCGCATGGCTCAAACAACTCCTGTAGTAATGGCTCATAGGATGGATAAATAAGCTTGGTGGGGTGTAAAAATATAGGCTATGCAATACTTGGGATTCAACTTAATGCAATCGCGACTCAAGGATGCAAGAATAAGTTAGAGGTAATAGGTACTATATGTATAAAAGCATGTGGTAGTGCTTGCCTGGTATCTTAGTTGAAGCGAGAGACAGATCTGGGTAGTACTCCTGGGATTCCTGATATTTCCCCTGCTCGGCGTCTATTCGAAAGAAGAACCAAACAAACCAGGGCCAACATAAATAAAGGGAACAAGCATATAAATAAAATGCGACAAGCAAACAAGCATGCCATGATGAGTGATGCATAATTTACATGGCAATAAAGTAGCATGGCATGGTGAGGTGCGGGGACAAGAATAAATCATTTTATTAAATATCTGGTCAAGTTTTATTGCCATAAACAGTTCTGATTTTTAATAATGACATGATGCATGCTTCAATTCAGAACATGGAATGCATAGTTAGAACGGGCTCGTCGCGCTGATCGATTTAGACATATTATTTGTCATATTTGGAGTTATAGAATTAAAGTTATTAATTAAGTAAGAAAAGCATTTTTATTGCAATTAAACAATTTCGAAAATTTAAAAATAGTCAAACATTATTTTAAAAGGCAGATTTGAAATCTTCACATTTTTCTGATTCAAAAACATATATCATTTGTATTATTTGGATTTATTAATAAAAAGTATTAATTTCTGGATTTAAAATTATATTAAACATTTCTGGAAAACATTTTTATTAGACAAGAAAGATCTCAGACTTTTTGCACACAGAGGCAGCATGCCGCAACAGCTGACAGTGGGGCAGGCGCTGAGCTGGCAGAATCGCGTGCGACAGGGCTTTTCTTACCGCCCGTCCAACCAGCCGCAGAGACTGACGGGCGGGGCCACGGCGTCCACAGGGCCACACGCTGGCGCGCGAACTGGGAGCGGCCACGTGGCGCGGACGGGGAGCGCGGGTTGTGGAGCCTAAAAGCCTGGGTACTTTTTCAGAAAACGCACAACAGCGGCTGACAAGCGGGCCCAAGTGGAGTGCGGGTTGAGCCGCAAAAAGCGCAGGGGGGTAAACGGAAAAAGGAACGCGCTACTGTTTTTCTTCCTCCGTTTCGGACGAAACTGACGGTGCGCGCGCGGACGGGAAACAGAGGTGCGGCAGGGGTCGAACCCATGACCTAGCGCGTGCGCGCGGCGGCGGCGACCACTGGGCTAACAGGGGGTTGTTGCTGGGTAAGCGCTGCGCGGTTACGAAACCCTATTGCGGTGCAACGGCGGAGAAGCATATGCGAACGGCGGTGCACTGAGAGCGCTCGACGGACGGATCGGTGCTACCAGGAAGAGACGGCAAGGAGGAACTTGTCTAAGGGGCTCAGCGGCTCACCGTGGTGGTGCCGATGGCGTTGGATCGGGTCGGGGCGCAACGGATCGGCGACGTTGCAGGCGGCCCGAGGCTAGGGTTTCCTGTCGGAATCGATGACATGCAGCGTGGACCGGCCGCCTCCTCCTCACTGCTGTGTACGGGGCTGGTCTAGAGGGTCTCCTCGGTCTTCCCCAATGCCTCAACGCCCGCCCGACTCCTAGCTACGGTTGTGGAGAACTGAAGCCGACGGTGGCCGACAGAGATGGAAGAGAGGGGTAGCGATAGGTGGGGAAGGAGGGGTGGAACGGCAGGGACCTGGGTGGATCTGGGAGACGCCAGGCAAGGGAGAGGGGGAGATAAGGCCGAGGGTGTGGTGCACATGGGGTGGCTCGGGTGTAAAGGTGGCGATCATCTTTTCTCCTCCTCCTTCTCCTCACGTGGTAGACCGGCTCGGGAGGGGCTGGGGTGGCTGCAGCTGGGGCCAGAGGAACGGGCAGGTGTGGCTCGGGGTCTCCTTGGCAGCGACAGAGTAGAAAAGAGAGGGGAGGGACTCTGCCAAGGGGTGTCGAGCAAGGGCTCGGCCTAGGGTTTAGGTTAGAGGGGGTGGTTCGGCTAGGTAGAGGGGGATGGGGTTGGACGGAACCAGGTGGTGGTACAGGGAGGCTCGGCCTAGTAGTAGTGGTGGTGAGAAAAGAGAGGGGGGGGTTAGGTATTAGCCGAAGCTAGGAAGGAGTAAAAGCTAGGGTTAGAGTTGAGTTAGGTGTAGAGAGAGAGGGCTCGGTTAGCTAGAAGAAGAGAGAGGGAAAACCACATGATGGATGATCTAGGTTTAACAGTAGCTAAGAAACACCAAAAGGCATTTGAATTAAGACAAAGGTTAAAACCAAAAGTTCCAAAAGAGAGAAAGAGGTGGAAGGAAAAAAATGATCTTGCATGTGGCATGCTCTCATGCATATGATAGTATTTTGTGAAAACAAGATATACATCTCATGTATGCTTGACAAGAGAAAACCACTCAAAGAGGTCCAAGGTGGAGGACAAGAGAAAGAATAATCATTTAGTTGGTGCATTTGTTTCCATTGAGTTCCAACAAACTCCACCCAAATATTCCCAAAGAAACCAAAATAGAAGAACAAGTTAGGGCCTTGCATGGGCCATGCATGAAGAATAATTGCCACATTTATTAGTTGTGAAAACAACTACATATACCTATGGGCATTTATTACCCTATGCACATCCATACTTGAATAAAGACCACCACATAAGCTACAAGCTTGATAAAATATGGTAAGGGTGGATTTAAGAATAATGAATATAATAGGCCATGCTAGTGTGTATGTTCCACTAGGTAAGTATATAGCCACAATTATATTCATACATGATCAAATACTCCAAACCAAACCATATGGAAGCTAGACAAGGAAAAATATCCACATAACATGCCAAGGTGGCCATGTGGCTCTCCACATATCAACATTGTGAAAACAACATGATGCATATAAGGGAGCATGTGGAATTAGAAGTGGATCCATCGCAACACACATGAGCTAGAGGTAAACCCAAATAAAATGCCAAGCTCACATATAGTTGGATAGTGGAATTATGGGGTGGTGATAAGAAAAGGTGGTGGAGTTAATTAAAAGATATGCCCCCAACTCAACTTGGGCATCAAGTTCTGTCAAAAAAAAACTTGGGCATCAAGCATTTATCAAGAACCAAATACAATATATCAAGAGGCAAATACAATTAATAATGCATATGAGATAAGAACCAAAAGAGAAAGGGTTTTATATGATGCTCAAATGCAAGGTGGCATGATGACATGAGCATGATATAATTATGATGCAACAAATATATGTAGGAAGTAGCATTTTATTATTAGACCAAGTAGCATTACAGATGTTAGATAGATGGGATGCTACAACTCTCCCCCACTAAGCAGGAATCTTGCCCCGAGATTCTAGGAAGAAGAAGAAGACACGAAGAGGGTAGGATACATGGCACGGAGCTCATCCTCGCGTTCCCAAGTGGCTTCATCAACGGAATGGTGCGACCACTTCACCTTGCAGAACTTGATGGACTTGTTGCGAGTCCTTCTTTCTGCGACTTCTAGGATTTTTGTGGGGTGTTCTTGATAAGATAGGTCTTCTTGGAGATTGATGAGCTCATGGTCCACGGTCCTACCGGGATCCTTGAAGCACTTCTTGAGTTGAAAGATATGGAAAACATCATGGACCTTGAGTTTTTCAGGGAGCTCAAGAGCATAGGCGACTTCTCCTCTTCTTCCACGAACTTTGAAGGGACCGATGTATCTAGGAGCCAGCTTTCCTTTGATACCAAGCCGGTGCGTGCCTCTCATGGGAGTGACACGAAGGTAAACGAGATCACCAGGAACATACTCCATGTCTGTGTGCTTTCTGTCATAGTTGCTCTTCTGGCGACTTTGAGCAACCTTCAAGTTTTCAAGAATGATGTGAACCTTCTCGTCCGCTTGAGTTACAATGTCGGGGCCAAACAATGTTCTTTCACCTGCGCCCGACCAACCAATTGGAGTTCTGCATTTGCGTCCATAGAGAACCTCAAATGGTGCCATCTTTAGACTCTTCTGGAAGCTGTTGTAAGAGAACTCAACATAAGGAAGACATTCTTCCCATTTCATGCCGAAAGAGATGACGCAAGCATGGAGCATATCCTCCAGAATCTGATTGATCCTTTCAACTTGTCCTTGCAACTGAGGGTGGTAAGCTGTGCTGAAGTTCAAGTTTGTTCCCAAAGCATTTTGGAAACTTCCCCAGAACTTGGAAGTGAAGATGCTTCCACGGTCTGAACTGATCTCAAGAGGAACCCCATACAGAGAGACAATTCTGTTGATATAGAGCTCAGCCAACTGAATTGCAGAAATTGTTTCCTTGACGGGAAAGAAGTGAGCCACTTTAGAAAGCCTGTCGATGACAACAAAGATTGCATTGTTGCCTTTCTGCGACCTTGGAAAACCAGTTATGAAGTCCATCTCTACTTTCTCCCATTTCCATTCCGGAGGCTTCAATGGCTGTAGAAGACCGGAAGGTTTCTGATGGATAGCTTTAACTCTACGGCAGACATCACACTCCGAGACATACTTGGCACAATATCGTTTCAACCCAGGCCACCAATATTGTGTTTTCAGATCCATGTACATCTTAGTGCTACCAGGGTGGATAGAAAGAATAGAATCATGCGCCTCCTTAAGAACTTGCTCTCACAAACCCGGGTAGTTCGGAACAAACATCCGGTGTTCAAAGAATAGAGCGCCTTGGTCGTCGACGTGGAAGGACTCATACTTCGAAAGCTGAATGTTGGAGATGATCTTTTTGGTGTAAGGGTCACCAAGTTGAATGGAGCGAACTTTTTCTTCCAAGAGAGGTGTTGCCAGAAGGTTCAGAAGATACCCTTGATCCACAATTTCAAGGTTGAGCTAGCGGAATTCCTCGCACAAGAGAGGATGTTGCTCTTCCACCATGAGGTTGTTGACATAAGCTTTTCGGCTGAGAGCATCGGCCATGACATTAGCTTTGCCTGGAGTGTAGTTGATGGTCAGATCGAAATCATTAATAGCTTCAATCCACCTCCTCTAACGAAGGTTGAGATCCGGTTGTGTGAAGATATACTTCAGACTCTTGTGATCAGAAAGGATCCCACAATGGTTGCCAAGCAAGTAGTGCCTCCATACTTTCAAAGCAAAGACAACTGCTGCGAGTTCGAGGTCATGTGTAGGATAGTTGATCTCATGCGTCTTCAACTGTCGAGAGGCATAAACAACAACGTGTTTTCTTGCATAAGGACCGCACCCAATCCTTACAAGGAGGCGTCACAGAATATCTGGAAAGGCTTTGATGTATCTGGAGGAATCAAGACTGGTGTGGAAGTGAGCTTCTCTTTGACTGTTTCAAAGCTTGCTTGACATGCAGGAGACCAAAGGTATTTCTTGCCTTTCTTGAGGAGATCAGTAAGAGGCTTCGCAATCTTTGAGAAATTCTGAACGAAGCAACGGCAGTAACTAGCCAACCCAAGGAAACTCCAGACTTCTTTGACATTTTTGGGTGGAAGCCAGTCAACAATTGTTCGAACAGTTTCTGGGTTGACGGCAATGCCCTTGGCAGAGATGACGTGACCAAGGTAGGTGACTTTCAGGCATCCAGAACTCACACTTGGAGAACTTTGCATACAGGCGGTTCTCACGAAGCTTGTTTAAGACACACCGAAGGTGCTCTTCATGTTCTTCCTTAGACTTAGAATAGACTAGAATGTCATCCAGATAGACCACAACGAACTTATCAAGATACTCCATGAAAACTGAGTTCATAAGCCTCGAGAAGGTGGCAGGTGCGTTGGTGAGACCGAAAGACATGACCGTGTACTCATACAGTCCATAGCGGGCGGTGAAAGCTGTTTTGGGAACATCTTCCTTGCGAATCTTGATTTGATGATAACCACTTCTCAAATCAAGCTTAGAGAATACCACAGCTCCAGCTAGCTGATCGAAGAGATCAATAATCCGCGGAAGGGGATATTTATTCTTGATGGTTTTAGCATGGAGAGCCCGATAGTCAACACAAAGTCTATCAGTCTTATCTCGCTTCTTCACAAAGATGGTTGGGCTACCCCAAGAAGAAGTACTGTGCTGAATGAAACCCAACTTCTCTTGTTCATCAAGCTGACGTTTGAGTTCAGCCAACTCAGCAGGAGCCATTTTATAAGGCCGCTTGGAGATAGGAGCGGTACCAGGTTCAAGCTCAATCATAAACTCGACCTCTCGGTCAGGAGGCATACCTAGTAACTCTTCAGGAAAAACATCTGGGAACTCACAGACCACTGGAACACTCTGAATAGCCTCCATAGCATCATCATTCAGAGCCGCCAAAGAGAAAAGCTGAATTGTAGGAGTCAGACTTGGAGAATAGACTATATGGCCTTCAGGAATTTTCAGAGAAACCGAGCGTTCAGCACAATCAATCACAGCTGCATTTGCTGTTAACCAATCCATGCCCAAGATAATATCAATGTCAGAATTGCCCAGAATGATTAAGGAAGCCGGGAACGAAGAACCACCAATCTCAATTTGATTGCCATGGCTGATTTTGGAAGATGCCATTGTTGCTCCAGGAGAACGGACCATTAGACGTTTAGGGAGAGGATCCATAGGTAACCCATTCTCATCAGCAAAACTTGTAGAGACAAAAGAATGCGATGCACCAGAATCAAATAGAACTCGTGCAGGGACTGAGTTAACAGGAAGCATACCCATCACAACTCCAGGTGCATGCTCGGCTTGAGCGATGTTGACACAGTTGGCACGAGCAACAGTGGACCCGGGCTTGGTGTTGATGTTGAGAGCCCGCGGTGGAGGTGCACGAACCATAGAAGAACTTGTTGCAGGTCTTGGAGGTGGTGGAGGAAGAGCTTTGTTTTCATGGGACAACTCCAGTGTTGATGTCCAGTGTTCCCACAAGTGTAACAAGCACCAGGTGGACTTGGAGCAGCGTAGCCAGGGACTCCGCCATGCGCTCCAGGGTAGTTGTGGTTGTAGCCCCTAGGAGCCGCGGTGAAGGAGTTTGGTGGCCTTATCGCGTAGCTTGAAGGTCTTGGTGGAGCCGGGAGCGGCGGTGCGGTATTAGGAACCCACACGCGGCGCTTAGAAGGAGCTGCCATAGCTGAAGAGCTTGTTGCGTCACGGCTGTGTTTCTTGGACTCCTCGAACACTTGCCTACTTGCTTCTTCTTGTAGAGCTGTATGTTGGAGTTCCAGAAAAGACCCCGGCCTTGCATGAGTGATTGCATATTTCATAGATGCATTGAGCCCTTGCCCGAACCTCTTTTGCTTCTTCTTGTCATCAGAGATCTCATCGCCACCATACCGAGAAAGATTCATGAAGTTTCTGATATAGGTATTGACATTATCATTGCCCTGCTTGAGGTTGAGAAACACTTCCTTCATCCTTTCCATGACAATTTCTGACAGATATTGCTCTTTGAAAGCCCTAGTGAACTGCTCCCAAGTAGGCTGAAAACCAAAGTGGTTTGCCTTCAGGTAATTCTCCCACCACAGAGTTGCGTCTCCCTTCAGAAGGTGAGTGGCACATTTTACCCATTCTTGCTCAGGAACATCAGCAGTCATCAGCAACCTTGACATCTCATGCAGCCAATAATCAGCGTCCAATGGCTGATCAGACACCTCAAAGTGGCGCGGGTTGAACTTCAGGAAACTCTTGATGTCTCCTCGCTTGGGAGGTGGAGGTAGCGGAACAAACTCATTCCTCCTGACACTTTCTTTAAAGCGTTGCTGGTTCAATTGCATTGTTCCCAAGGCATTAGCAATACTTGCCAACGTAGCCCCCAGTTCAGGTGGTATGTCCTCCTCAGAATGGCGTGGTGGTGCCATCCTGTGATTGATATAAAACTCAAGTCAGTACCATATTGGAGAATAATAATAATCCAAAATAGTACTAAAATGGAATTAACCAAGATTAAAGGATACAAATTACTGAGATGATATTAAAATATCAACAAAGTTCAAAGCACCTAGAAGATATTAAGCATATCGCACACGACTGAACAAGGAGTGTGGTACACAGAGCTATCAAAGAAAAAATTTCTGCAAATTTTGGCATTAAAATACCACTATATGCGCAAAACCACTTAACGAATCCAGATTAGTAACTCTACCAATTCAATATACAAGAGCGAATGATAAAAGTAGTGGTATGGTCGTGACTCCATCCCGCACTCAAATCATTACTCCGCACATGAATAAGTAAAAAACATATCCCAACTTCCTTCTTTCTTAAGATGAACCTAAAGATTAGCAACTACGGGAACAAACACCCCAAACAAGATAGCATCGGATAACAACGAGTCAGGTAGATCGCGTCGGTATACAAAAGCCTGTCGGTATGGAATGTACCAATAGTTGATAACCAAAGGCAGATAGCGACAACAAATTGGATGCAACAGATAGACAAGGAATTACACACACACACACGCACTTTCTATGGTACTACGGAAACCCAGAACGCGTGAATCCTAGTTTGAATTTTTAGAAGAGGATTGAAAACATTACACTTCCTAACCAGAAAAGGGTGGTGGGTGGATAAGAAGAAAAATGGAAGCAGTCCTACTCTCACGTTTTGTTTTTCCCTAGTATACATAGCTACCAACATATTTGCTAGACTGACAACGACCATTTGGCTGAGACCCTGAAGGACCCTACGCTCTAAGTTCAAGCCTGGATGAACCGAAAGTGGTTAAAATAGTACAGCGGGGGCCCAGGGGCCACCCACGTGTAGACCCATCGGCCGTCCTAACCACTTTCAAAAACATCGGGACAAGAGCGAGCGGCCTAGGCAACAGGCGAAGAGATGAAATACATACACAAGTGAGTATGTATGCAAGCTACCTTACAACAGTCCTCAGAGCCATTCCATCTAAAAGAAATAGAAATATTGCAACGCCATACGGCAAGATCGAAATATCCTAAATAGATACAGTAGTGTAGGATAGTTCCTCATACATCAATCATCAGAGTATCAGGCGGAAGCGGAAAACAAGATCCGAGTACGGATAAGAAGCAAATCGGCACAAGATGCCACATAAATAAACACATCCCGCCCACAGATCTCACGGATCCCCATCCTCGGAATCTCTACACTGAGTGATCGTTGCCAACATTGTCTGTCTCCTCCACCCAGTATCCATCTTGCGAATACACATGTTCATCTGAATCAAACAATTTATCGTGTGAGACCCTAGGGGTACTCAGCAAGTCTTTATTGCCTCTAAAGGGGACATATACCTGGGGTGACACAATTGCAACAGAAGATAATAACTAACAAGTCTATAGATACTCACTAACCATCCGCCTAACCAATGATAGACGGATGTCCGTTAATTAGAAACAACAGTTATAATAGTATAAAGTAACAGATCCATCCTCCTTCTCGCTTACCAACGAGAAAGCGGACGAACAATCCATCCGTTGGCAGTTTTACTAACCATTCCAGGAGTATTGCACTATTTACTAGTCAGGTATTTAGTCCAATTAAAAGCGGTACTTTAGTTATACTTGTCTATGATCGAGAAACTGTGCTCCAAGTCGTCCATAACCGCGGAGATGGCTTTCAGAAAGATTTACACTGTAGGGGTGCACAAATAGCAACACACACTCGATCAACCTCGGAAAAACCAACTTAAAACCCAACGAGGCATTCACGACAAAGCGATCACATGATTCATAAAATATTTTAGGGGGCCACCCCATTAAGTTACCCGCAACGAAGTTGGCCGACTCCGAGACGGACCTAAGTTTTGCGCCAATGGTTGTAAACGACTGGGAACCCAAAAGTGTGACTAGGCTTGTCGATACCGCAAAAACACTCCGCAATCCAAAACAGTACAGGTGCTCCACGCACAATCGTAAGAAAATAGTAACATGGCATAAGTACAGAATAGTAAATAAAACCCCAAACTAGTTTGTGGCCCCAGGAAATAGAAATGAATCAAGCTCTGGCTCAGGGGGGTCCATAAGGCCTCCCGGATGTGGATAGTGTGAATAGTCAAGGAACAAGAATCAAGTACTCGGGGTCCTACGGGACACAAGTGAGCATGAAAAACCAAATAACAGATATTGCCCACCGATGCCTCTTTCATTAGTTATCCCATACTACTCAGGTTAAATTATTTAGGTACCTCGTTATCCATCAGACTCTCACATACCCTACACATGCTGTTCTACTCGTATGGCTCAAACAACTCCTGTAGTAATGGCTCATAGGATGGATAAACAAGCTGGGTGGGGTTTAAAAATAAAGGCTATGCAGTACTTGGGATTCAACTTAATGCAATCGCGACTCAATGATGCAAGAATAAGTTAGAGGCAATAGGTACTATATGTATGCAAGCATGTGGTAGTGCTTGCCTGGCAGCTCAGTTGAAGCGAGAGACGGATCTGGGTAATACTCCTCGATTCCGGATATTTCCCCTGCTCGGCGTCTATTCGAAAGAAGAACCAAACAAACAAGGGCCAACATAAATAAAGTGAACGAGCATATAAATAAAATGCGACAATCAAACAAGCATGCCATGATGAGTGATGCACAATTTACATGGCAATAAAGTAGCATGGCATGGTGAGGTGCGGGGACAAGAATAAATCATTTTATTAAATATTTGGTCAAGTTTTATTGCCATAAACAGTTCTGATTTTTAATAATGACATGATGCAGGCTTCAATTCAGAACATGGAATGCATAGTTAGAACGGGCTCATCGCGCTGATCGATTTAGACATATTATTTGTCATATTTGGAGTTATAGAATTAAAGTTATTAATTAATTAAGAAAAAATATTTTTATTGCAATTAAACAATTTCGAAAATTTAAAAATAGTCAAACATTATTTTAAAAGGAAGATTTGAAATCCTCACATTTTTCTGATTCAAAAACATATATCATTTGTATTATTTGGATTTATTAATAAAAAGTTATTAATTTCTGGATTTAAAATTATATTAAACATTTCTTGAAAACATTTTTATTAGAAAGGAAAGATCTCAGACTTTTTGCACACAGAGGCAGCTAGCCGAAACGGCTGACAGTGGGCCAGGCGCTGAGCTGGCAGAATCGCGCGCGACAGGGCTTTTCTTACCGCCCATCCAACCAGCCGCAGCGACTGATGGGCGGGGCCACGACGTCCATAGGGCCACACGCTGGCGCGCGAACCGGGAGCAGCCACGTGGCGCGGACGGGGAGCGCGGGTTGAGGAGCCCAAAAGCCTAGGTACTTTTTTAGAAAACGTGCAACAGCGGCTGACAAGCGGGCCCTAGTGGAGTACGGGTTGAGCCGCAAAAAGCGAGGGGGGGTAAACGGAAAATGGGACGCGCTACTGTTTTTCTTCCTCCGTTTCTGACGAAACTGACGGCGCGCGCGCGGACAGGAAAAAGAGGTGCGGCCGGGGTCGAACCCGCTACCTAGCGCGTGCGCGCGGCAGCGGCGACCACTAGGCTAATAGGGGGTTGTTGCTGGGTAAGCGCTGTGCGGCTAGGAAACCTTATTGCGGTGCGACGACGGAGAAGCATATGCGAACGGCGGTGCACTGAGAGCGCTCGACGGACGGATCGGTGCTACCAGGAAGAGACGGCAAGGAGGAACTTGTCTAGGGGGCTCAGCGGCTCACCGTGGTGGTGCCAGTGGCGTTGGATCGGGTCAGGGCGCAGCGGATCGGCGACCTTGCAGGCGGCGAGGCTACGGTTTCCTGTCAGCATCGATGACGTGCAGCGTGGACCGGTCGCCTCCTCCTCACAGCTGTGTACGGTGCTGCAACAAATATATGTAGGAAGTAGCATTTTATTATTAGACCAAGTAGTATTACAGATGTTAGACAGATGAGATGCTACAATGGAATACAGATTGCTAAGGATATCGACATCCGACGATTGATGTGTTATGGAGATTCAGTTCTTGTTGCTCAGCAAGTGTCGGATATCTGTAATACAAATAAACACATGGCAGCATATAAAGCTATCGTGGATGATCTATCTAAATCGTTCGAAGGGTTTGAGGTTCAACACATCCCTTGAGCAAAAAATGAGGAAGCTGATGCATTATCTCAAATAGGCTTTGCATGGACAAAGGTCCCGGATGGCACTTTTTTGGAGCACCTCAAAATTCCCTCTATAAAAGGAGCGGACGAGAATATCCGACCAAATCCGACTCACCTTTAGTAGCAGTTCCGGTTGTGATTCCCAGCTAGACTCAACCCTACCTTGATTACTTGGTAGATGGCAAATTACCCGAAGACGAAGTTCTGAGCCGACAGATCGTCCGACGAGCGAAAGCCTATACTATAATTAGTGGTGAGATCTATAAGCCAAATCTTTAGTGGCAAAAGCTTTCCGACATGGTTTTTTGGCTTACAGCCAATGCAGATGCCGAACGGCTAGTCAGGACGTGCAAGGACTGCCAAAAATACGCCAAACAAGCTCATGTTCCGGCTAATCAGCTGCGAATAATACCTATAACATGGTCTGGGGGATTGACATGGTAGGACCATTTAAACAGCCTCGAAGTGGATTTACTCATCTCTTAGTGATGGTGGATAAATTCACCAAATGGATCAAGGCTAAACCTGTCACTAGTTGTGATGGAGCAACAGCCAGAAGATTTGTCGAGGATGTTATAATCCGATACGGTTATCCACATAGCATTATCACGGACAATGGGAGTAACTTCTTTATGGGAGAGCTTGCCGAATTCTGCAACGAACAAAATATCCGACTTGACATTCCGTCAGTCGCACATCCGCATGCTAATGGACAAGTCGAAAGAGCAAATGGTTTAATCCTACAAGGCTTAAAGCCAAGACTCGAAGCACCACTGAAACGTGTTGCGGGGGCTTGGGCAGTGGAATTACCCCCTGTAATACGGAGTTTGCGAACAACTCCGAACAGCTCAACCGGATACACACATTTCTTCTTGGTCTATGGTGCTCAAGCAGTTCTTCCTAGTGATTTGATTCACAATTATCCTAGAGTTGCCGCGTATATCGAAGAGGATGCCGAGATTTCTCGACAAAATGACCTCGACTTAGTCGAAGAAGTTTGTGTCGTTGCTGAAATGAGATCAACAGGCTATCAGCAGAAGTTACACAAGTATCGTAGCCAGAGAGTCAGAAACTGGTCTTTCAATAAGGGCGATTTGGTTCTCCGGCTTGTGCAGCAAAGAACACACAAACTTTCCCTAGTATGGGAAGGGCCTTTTTTGGTTAGTTGAGTCTTGCACAATGGTTCATACTACCTAACTGATATGCGGCCAGTCAAAGAAAGACCTGCTACTAAGAAGATAAAGAGAGGTGGAGGCAGTACAAACCCGGAAGAATTAGATAGACCATGGAATATTGCTCAGCTACGTCCCTTTTATTATTAGTTTATCCTTATTTGTAATCATATATGTGTACATGTTAAATAAGAAATAAAAGTATTGGTTGCCTCAAAAAAAATTCTAAGAAGTTTTTTACCATCTTATTTTCGAATGATCATGTCACAGTAAAAAATCCTATAATACTTGAAAGTACTTTATGCTCATGTTTGTTCTGGTTTGGATTTTCGATTCTAAAATTGCTAGCTTTGGGTATAAATCTAAAATGTGTAGTCTGTACTTCGGTTATTTGTCTGATTGCCCGATGCAGGCATTTTCCGAGTAGTGAATTGTTGGTACTGGAAGCCGGCTTTGTTTCTGAGTTTAAACTGGTTTAGCAATTGAGCTATGTTGCTCGGCAACGTTTCCATGCCAAAGGTTAGCCGGCTCACGCAAGGGACGAGGCAGAAAGCCAGATAAGCGATAAGTGCAGACCAAAAACACAAGTGCTTATGTAAACATTTCAGGCACATAAAATTAAAGCCAAACATGCTAAATAGATAGAACAGAATCTTAGCACTAGCAAAAATATTATACTACTTACAAACCCAAATTGTTTTCAGAATAACACATTGTTTTTTCTGATACTCTATGATGCAGGGGGAGAGGTAGGAGCTGCCGGCTCACTGGATACATCAGCCTCGCCTTGATATCGTTCCGAGATGTTCAAATCCGATGTGGTTTGTTCATCGTCAGAAACTTCTGTTGTTTCTTTGACAGGCATAGGTGGCGTGTCCACGCGGGTGAAGAAAGGAGTGTCATAGTTGGTTAAGTCGGCTACATGACATCCATATCCGGCGCAGGAGTCCATGATGGCCTTAATGTTTTGCTCCTATCCGTCTTCATCCACAGTAGAATACCCTCTGGTTACTTGCCAGATTTCCATGCTTCCATGGTGGCTCATAACCATGGTGAGAGCGTTCTGCGCTACGGTTCGCGGGTAGGACATGTTCCAGTCCTAGACAAGCTGTGGCATCTCTTTGGCCTTGTCTCGCACCTCAAAATCGGACATGATGTGCATATCCGGAACCTTGAGAACCTCGCCAATATATTCAATGGATTGGCGGAAGTCATGAAACAGATCGCCGACTTCTGTAAGCCGGCTGGTGCAAGATTCGGCGGAGGCTGAGTCCAGTAAGTTCATAGGACCTGCGCATATAACGCAAAAAGGTTAATAAAAAAATCCGAGCTCCAAAAGAGTCGAAAGATGCAGAAAAGTTAGATAGAAGGAAACATACCGAAAATGACATCATCGACTTTGGTCTTCTCCTCCCGCAGACTCTGGAGTTCAGCCCGGAGTGCTTCGGTGATATCCTTCTCTCTGAATAATTCATTGCCAATATCCGAGATTTTCTGATCCTGGGCTGCGATCCTTCGATCACGCTCGTCGGTGGCCATTGAAGAGGATTCAAGAATCTGAGCAATGCTCCGTTCATGATCCGACTTCAATTTTTCTAGCTCCTGACGTAAATCGGCATTCTCCACCGTCAAGGTTTTCAGGTTCTCAGCTTCTTCAATCATAGCACAAGATTGCTTTACTAGTGCTGTAGTCAAAGGAACAACAGTTGAATAAAAAATTCGACTATGAACTAAAGAGCAAGGTTTGAGTACTGGAATGTTTACCTTCAGCCTCATCCCTTGATACTTTCAGTTGAGCATTTTCAAGTCGGAGAGCTCTAATCTCTTTCCTCTTGTTGTAGATATTCTTCAACAATTCCTGGTTATATGAATTAACTTTCTGTAAGTCAGAATACCAAGAGTCAGAAGTCTACTAAAGATTCGGGCTAATATTGTAACTAATATCAGCACGAGCCTTGGGGGCTACACTAGTTCATTCTTTGGCATCCTAAGGAAGCATAAATCCGGATTTATCTATCCAACTTCATGCTTGGGGGCTAGAGGATATGATATAAAATAATATAAATGTGAGTTAGAATTCAGACTTACATGTTGTTCGTGAGTGAGTTTGCTCAGGCTCACGTTCACTTCTACATAAACCTTCTCGACGAGGGTGAGTGGAATAATCAGTGGTGGTGGAAGCACACCGGCCCTTAGTCCCTCGTCGCGAAGACGAATTTTCTCGAGGAGTTCGGAGTATTTGATATCCTCCGCTTCTTGTGCCACCTCCTCGGTAGTAATATTCCGGCTCTCCAAGCATTGCCGGGCGAGTCGTTGGATCTCTTCTACTGATTTCCGAGTGATGCCAAGTTTGGCAAGACCCGGATTATTGAGAAGGTTCTTAGCGAAGACTTCTGCTGAGGGATCATTACCCAAAGAGGGTTCACCATTATCAAGACCTGAGTCACCCATGTTGACGTCAGTTTGCGACCCAAGGATCACTGGCTATGCTGACTGAGACGGATTTTCCACGATAGTGTTGGAGATATGCCCAAGAGGCAATAATAAAATCGATTATTATTATATCTTTGTGTTTATGATGAATGTTTACATCCCATGCTATAATTATATTATTAGGAAATATTAATACATGTGTATTTTGTAAACATGTAAGAGTCCCTAGTAAGCCTCTTGTTGAACTAGCTTGTTGATTGATTGATGATCATGGTTTCCTGATCATGGACATAAGGATGTGATTAATAACAAGGTCATATCATTAGGAGAATGATGTGATGGACGTACACCCATAGTAAGCGTAGCATAAGATCAAGTCATTAAGTTCGTATTGCTATAAGCTTTTAAATGCATAGTAACCTAATCCTTCGACCATGAGGTTGTGTTAATCACCATCACCGGATGGGTACTTTGATGACATCAAACACCGCTTCGTAACTGGGTGGTCATAAAGGTGTTATTGGGTATTCTGACAGTATGTGTTGAAGCGCATGGACCAAGATTGGGATTTGTCCATCCATATGACGGATAGATATGCTCTGGGCCCCCTCGGTGGAATGTCATCTAGTTAGCTTGCAAGCATGTGACTGGGTCACAAGGGATGACATATCACGGAACGAGTAAAGAGTACTTATCAGTAACGAGGTAGAACTAGGTATGGAGATACCGACGTTCAAACCTCGGATAAGTATAGTATCGCGTGACAAAGGGAATTGGTTTCGTATGTAAATGGTTCAATCGATCACGAAGTCATCGTTGAGTATGTGGGAGCCATTATGGATCTCCAGGTCCCGCTGATGGTTATTGATAGGAGATGTGTCTCTGTCATGTCTACATATTCACGAACCGTAGGGTGACACACTTAAGGTTCGAAGTTGTTTTAAGTAGATATGAAATGTGCGTTGGAGACCGAATGTTGTTCGGAGTCTCGGAATGGATCCGGGACATCACGAGGAGATCCAGAATTGTCCGGAGAATAAGATTCATATATTGGGGATCATTTTCTGAGTTAGGAAATGTTCCGGAGTATTTGTATGAGGATTCTAGAAGGTTTCGGAATGTTCCGGAAGGTTCTGGAAGGTTTCTTGGAGTTTGCTTGAAAACCAAGGAAGGGATCAAGGAGTCCTGGTGGGTCAAGACAAGGAGTCGTGGGGGAGGAGGACTCCTCCCCCCTCCCCAATCCGCCGGCCCAAGGAGGTGGGGAGTCCTACTAGGACTCCCCCTCCCCAGGCGCCCTCCCTCCTTTAAATAGAAGGGGGAGGCGCCACCCCTTGCCCCTCCTCCATAACTCCCAATCTCCGCCGCCTCTCTCCTCCTCCTTTCTTCTGCACAGGCATAGGCGAAGCCCTGCAGAATTCTCTACTCCACCACCACCACGCCATCGTGCTGCTGTGATTCCGTGGAGAAGATCTACTACCTCCGCTGCTCGCTGGAACGAGGAGAGGAAGGTCTGCTTCGACTCGCACGTGTGACCGACTGCGGTAGCGCTGCCCGAACGCGGCGCCGGAAGGATCATCCACATGATCTTGAGATCGGCAAGTGATCGACTACATCAACCACGAGATCTAATCTCGTTAACGCTTTCGGATCTACGAGGGTTAGTTCCTATCTATCTCGTTGCACATGTCTAATAGATTAGATCTTGGCTTTTATCTAGATTAGATCTGGGTTTTTTCGTTCTTGCGGTAGAATTTTTTTTTCCATGCTACGAACCCATCAGTGGTATCAGAGCCGTATCTATGCGTAGATCTATTGCACGAGTAGAACACAATGTTTTTGTGGGCGTTGATGCTTTTGTTGTCGGTGTCTTAGCGTGTACTTTGCATCTTGCGGCATGGTGGGATGAAGCGGCTCGGGCTAACATTACATGTCATCGCACATGAGACTTTCTCCACGCTTGACGTCCAACTTGCTTTGCACAAGTGGCTTTGCGGGTGTCTGTCTCTCCCACCATAGTATAGATCCAATTTACACATTGCACTTGAATTGCACTTGTATCAACGTTGTGGTTTAGTTTCGTAGGTTAGATTCGTTCTTGTTCGAAAGCCCCAAACCACGTAAAACATGCAAAGAAAATTAGAGGCGTCTAACTTGTTTTTGCAGGGGTTTTGTGATGTGATATGGCCATCATGTGATTGTGATTATATTTGATGTATGCAATGATCCTTGTTGTAATATGGCAACCGGCAGGAGCCTAATGGTTGTCTTTAATTCTGTTAAGACCTGCATGTCTATTCATCTTGTAATAGCTTTATTCCAAGTAGTTGTAATAGTTGCTGGTGATGATGGACAACCATGAAGCGGCGCCACTGACCTTGACGCAATGCTGGTGATGATGGAGATCATGTTCGTGCTTTGGAGATGGAGATCAAAGGCGCAAGAAGAAAAGGCCATATCATATCACACTAATTATGAATTGCATGTGATGTTAATCCTTTATGCATCTTGTATTTCTTAGATCGCGACGGTAGCATTATAAGATGATCCCTCTCACTAAATATCAAGTAATAAAGTGTTCACCCTTAGTTGGCACCGTTGCTAAGACTCGTCGTTTCGAAGCATCTCGTGATGATCGGATGTGATAGATTCTACGTGTGCATACAACGGGTGCAAGCCAGATTTGCACATGCGGAAACTAAGGTTATCTTAACGAGCCTAGCATGTACAGACATGGTCTCGGAACACGGAATACCGAAAGGTAGAGCATGAGTCATATAAATGATATGATGAACATGAAGATTGTTCGCCGATGAAACTACATCTTCTCTCGTGAAGATCGGACTTGGTGTAGTGGACTTGGTTCGTGTAATCACTAAGACAATGTGAGGGATGTTGTTTTGAGTGGGAGTTCACCTAGTTAGTTTTAAAAATTAAATTTGAACTCAATTTATCATAAACTTAGTCTAAACTACTTGCAAATTGTTGTAGATTATGGCGACCCCCTCCATCAATTTCAATGCGTTCCTAGAGAAAGAAAAGCTTAAGAACAATGGAAGCAATTTCACGGACTGGTTCCATGGACTGAAGATCGTCCTCAGGGCTAGTCAGTTGACCTATGTGCTCGAAGCACCGCTAGGTGACCCACCTGCAGATGATGCCACCGATGACGTAAAGAATGTCTACGCCACTCGGAAAAATCATTACTCCACAGTTCAGTGTGCCATCCTATACGGTTTAGAAGCGGAGCTCCAAAAGCGTTTTGAGCACCACGACCGGTTCGAGATCATTAAGGAGCTCAGGCTAACTTTTGAGACTCGCGCGGCCATGGAGAGCTATGAGGCCTCCGAAAAGTTCTTTAACTGTAAGATGGAAGAGGGAAGCTCCGTTAGCGAGCACGTGCTCACCATGTCTGGGTACGCAAACAAGCTCCAAGAGTTGGGAATATCGATTCCTAATGAGTTGGGGATTCACCGTCTCCTCCAATCACTGCCACCAAGTTACAAGAACTTTGTGATGAACTACAACATGCACTGCATGAACAAGACGTTGCCTGAACTATCGTCCATGCTAAAAACTGCTGAAGTGAAGATCAAGAAGGAGCACCCAGTGTTGATGGTCAATAAGACCACCAATTTCAAGAGACAGGGCAAGCCTAAGAACAATGGCAACTTCAAGAAGGACGGCAAGAAAGTTTCCGCACCTGCTAAGAAGGCCAAGGCTGGTCCTAAGCCTGAAACTGAGTGCTTCTACTGCAAGGGTGGTGGTCACTGGAAGCGTAACTGCCCCAAGTACCTGGCGGATCTGAAGAACGGTAACATCAAGAAGAAAGGTATATTTGATATATGTGTTATAGATGTGTATCTTACTAGTAATCGTAGTAGTGCCTGGGTATTTGATACTGGTTCGGTTGCTCATATTTGTAACTTGAAACAGGAGCTGCAGAATAAACGAAGACTGGCAAGAGACGAGGTGATGATGCGCGTTGGAAATGGCTCCAAGGTTGATGTGATCGCCGTCGGCACGCTCCCTCTACATCTACCTTCGGGATTAGTTTTAAATTTGAATAATTGTTATTTGGTGCCTGCGTTAAGCATGAACATTATATCTGGATCCTGTTTATTGCGAGACGGTTACTCTTTTAAGTCCGAGAATAAAGATTGTTCGATTTATATGAGTAATATCTTTTATGGTAATGCACCTGAGATGAATGGTTTATTCTTACTGAATCTCGATAGTAGTGATACACATGTTCACAACATAGATGCTAAACGAATAAAATTGAATGATAATTCTACATACATGTGGCACTGTCGTCTTGGTCACATTGGAGTGAAGCGTATGAAGAAACTCCATTCATATGAACTTCTTGAATAACTTGATTTTGAATCACTTGAAAGATGCGAAGCATGTCTAATGGGAAAAATGACTAAGACTCCATTCTCTGGTACAATGGAGCGAGCTACAGACTTATTGGAAATAATACATACCGATGTGTCCGGTCCAATGAGTGTAGCATCGCGTGGTGGATATCGTTATGTTCTCACTTTCACAGATGACTTAAGTAGATATGGGTATGTCTACTTTATGAAACATAAGTCCGAATCTTTCGAGAAGTTTAAGGAATTTCAAAGTGAAGTGGAAAATCATCGTAACAAGAAGATTAAATTTCTGCGTTCTGACTGCGGAGGTGAATATCTGAGTTATGAGTTTGGCATGCATTTAAAGAAATGTGGAATACTTTCGCAGTTGACACTGCCGGGAACACCACAGCGTAATGCTGTGTCCGAACGTCGTAATCGAACTCTCTTAGATATGGTTCTGTCTATGATGTCTCTTACAGATTTACCGCTATCGTTTTGGGGCTATGCATTAGAGACAGCCGCATTCACTTTAAACAGGGCACCATCTAAATCCGTTGAAACGACACCGTACGAATTGTGGTTTGGTAAGAAACCTAAGTTGTCGTTCCTTAAAGTTTGGGGTTGCGAAGCATATGTAAAGAAGTTACAACCTGATAAGCTAGAACCCAAAGCGGAGAAATGCATCTTCATAGGATACCCTAAAGAAACAATTGGGTATACCTTCTATCATAGATCCGAAGGCAAAGTTTTCGTTGCAAAGAATGGATCCTTTCTTGAGAAGGAGTTTCTCTCGAAGGAGGTGACTGGAAGGAAAGTAGAACTCGATGAGGTTATTGAACCTTCTCTCGGATTTGAGAGTAGCGTAGCACCGGAAGATGTTTTTGTGCCACCTGCACCAATTGAAGAGGAAGCTAATGATAATGATCATGAAACTTCAAATGAAGTTACTGCTGAACCTCGCAGGTCAACGAGGGTTCGTACCACTCCTGATTGGTATGACTCTACCTTGAACGTCATGTTGGTGGACAACGCTGATGACCCTGCGACGTATGAAGAAGCTATGGTGAGCCCAGATTCCGACAAATGGCTAGAAGCCATGAAATCCGAAATGGGATCCATGTACGAAAACCAAGTGTGGACTTTGGTGGACTTACCGGATGGCCGTAAGGCTGTCGAGAACAAATGGATTTTCATGAGAAAAACATATGCTGATGGTAATGTTACCGTCTATAAAGCTCGACTTGTCGCGAAAGGGTTCCGACAAATTCAAGGAGTTGACTATGATGAGACTTTCTCACCAGTAGCGAAGCTAAAGTCTGTGAGGATTTTGTTAGCAATTGCTGCACATTTCGATTATGAGATTTGGCAGACGGATGTCAAAACGGCGTTCCTTAATGGTGACTTTGAGGAAGAGTTGTATATGGTACAACCCAAGGATTTTGTCGATCCTAAAGATGCTGACAAGGTATGCAAGCTTCAACGCTCCATTTATGGACTGAAGCAAGCATCCCGAAGTTGGAATCAACGTTTTGATAAAGTAATCAAAAACTTTGGGTTTATACAAACTTATGGAGAAGCTTGTATTTATAAGAAAGTCAGTGGGAGCTCTGTAGTATTCCTAGTACTATATGTAGATAACATATTGTTGATTGGGAATGATATAGAACTTCTTAATAGCGTCAAAACCTATTTGAATAATAGCTTTTCAATGAAGGATCTTGGCGAACTGGCATACATTCTAGGAATCAAGATTTATAGAGATAGATCAAGACGCCTAATAGCGCTTTCACAAAGTACATACTTGGACAAAGTTCTAAAGAAGTTTAGAATGGAAGATAGCAAGAAAGGGTTCGTGCCCATGTTGTCAGGTAAGACCTTGAGTAAGACTCAAAGTCCAGATACGGCAGAAGATAGAGTGAAAATGAATAATATTCCCTATGCCTCGGCCATAGGTTCTATCATGTATGCCATGCTGTGTACAAGACCGGATATATCACATGTTGTTAGTTTGACTAGCAGATATCAAAGTGATCCTGGAATGGAGCACTAGACAACGGTCAAGAATATCCTAAAGTACCTAAATAGGACTAAGGATATGGTTCTTTCTTATGGAGGTGATGAACAGCTTGTTGTAAACGGTTACACCGATGCTAGTTGGAACACCGATCCGGATGACTCAAAGTCACAGTCGGGATACGTATTTATTTTGAATGGTGCTGCAGTGAGCTGGAGTAGTGCGAAGCAAAGCGTTGTGGCGAAATCTTCAACTGAATCAGAATACATAGCTGCTTCGGAGGCTGCACAAGAAGCCGTTTGGATGAAGGAATTCATTACTGAACTTGGCGTGGTTCCCAGTGCGTTGGACCCGATGGCCATCTACTGTGACAACACAGGTGCCATAGCTAATGCATAGGAGCCAAGGTCACATAGCAAGCTGAAGCACATCAAGCTACGTTTCCACGCTATTCGCGAGTATGTCCGAGATGGTGACATAAAGATTTGCAAAGTACACACTGATCTGAATGTGGCAGATCTATTGACTAAACCTCTCCCTAGGGCAAAGCATGACCAACACCAGAACGCCATGGGTGTTCGGTATATTACCATGTAATCTAGATTATTGACTCTAGTGCAAGTGGGAGACTGTTGGAGATATGCCCAACAATATTAAAAGCGATTATTATTATATCTTTATGTTTATGATGAATGTTTACATCCCATGCTATAATTGTATTATTAGGAAACACTAATACATGTGTGTTTTGTAAACATGTAAGAGTCCCTAGTAAGCCTCTTGTTGAACTAGCTTGTTGATTGATTGATGATCATGGTTTCCTGATCATGGACATAAGGATGTGAATAATAACAAGGTTATATCATTAGGAGAATGATGTGATGGACGTACACCCATAGTAAGCGTAGCATAAGATCAAGTCATTAAGTTCGTATTGCTATAAGCTTTTAAATGCATAGTAACCTAATCCTTCGACCATGAGGTTGTGTTAATCACCATCACCGGATGGGTACTTTGATGACATCAAACACCGCGTCATAACTGGGTGGTCATAAAGGTGTCATTGGGTATTCTGAAAGTATGTGTTGAAGCGCATGGACCAAGATTGGGATTTGTCCATCCATATGACGGATAGATATGCTCTGGGCCCTCTCAGTGGAATGTCATCTAGTTAGCTTGCAAGCATGTGACTGGGTCACAAGGGATGACATATCACGGAACGAGTAAAGAGTACTTATCAGTAACGAGGTAGAACTAGGTATGGAGATACCGACGATCAAACCTCGGATAAGTATAGTATCGCGTGACAAAGGGAATTGGATTCGTATGTAAATGGTTCAATCGATTACGAAGTCATCGTTGAGTATGTGGGAGCCATTATGGATCTCCAGGTCCCGCTGATGGTTATTGATAGGAGATGTGTCTCTGTCATGTCTACATATTCACGAACCATAGGGTGACACACTTCAGGTTCGAAGTTGTTTTAAGTAGATATGGAATGTGCGTTGGAGACCGAATGTTGTTCGGAGTCTCAGAATGGATCCAGGACATCACGAGGAGATCTGGAATTGTCCGAAAAATAAGATTCATATATTGGGGATCATTTTCTGAGTTAGGAAATGTTCCGGAGTATTTGTATGAGGATTCTAGAAGGTTTTGGAATGTTTCGGAAGGTTCTGGAAGGTTTCTTGGAGTTTGCTTGAAAACCAAGGAAGGGATCAAGGAGTCCTGGTGGGTCAAGACAAGGAGTCTTGGGGGAGGAGGACTCCTCCCCCCTCCCCAATCCGCCGGCCCAAGGAGGTGGGGAGTCCTACTAGGACTCCCCCTCCCCAGGCGCCCTCCCTCCTTTAAATAGAAGGGGGAGGCGCCACGCCTTGCCCCTCCTCCATAACTCCCAATCTCCGCCGCCTCTCTCCTCCTCCTTTCTTCTGCACAGGCATAGGCGAAGCCCTGCAGAATTCTCTACTCCACCACCACCACGCCATCGTGCTGCTGTGATTCCGTGGAGAAGATCTACTACCTCCGCTGCTCGCTGGAACGAGGAGAGGAAGGTCTGCTTCGACTCCGCACGTGTGACCGACTGCGGTAGCGCTGCCGGAACGTGGCGCCGGAAGGATCATCCACACGATCTTGAGATCGGCAAGTGATCGACTATATCAACCACGTGATCTAATCTCGTTAACGCTTTCGGATCTACGAGGGTTAGTTCCTATCTATCTCGTTGCACATGTCTAATAGATTAGATCTTGGCTTTTATCTAGATTAGATCTGGGTTTTGTTCGTTCTTGCGGTAGAATTTTTTTGTTTTCCATGCTATGAACCCATCAGATAGTCGAAGATGGAGTAATCTCCGGCGTCGCGGAAGGCTAAGGAGTAGAGGCGGCAGAAGGTTGATGGACAGGAGTCAGAGGAGCTATGGCAGGAGAAGCCAAGTTTAGCTTCGACTAACGCAGGGGCTTCGAAGTAACTCCCTTCCCCTTGCCCTTGGTAAGCTGTTTAACTCTGAGAAGATAATAGAATAAAGAACATTACATCTCGGAAAGAATTACGAACAGAGTACAAAGGCGGAATTTGTGAGGAAAGTTACCTCTTCACAACGGGCACCTCCTTTGTGCTAATGGACACTGTCAGAACCTTACACTTCCGAGTAAGGGCTTCCGGGGTTCTCCCTCATCTTGAGAAAACTCAGGAGGATATCCCTCGATAGGAGCAAGCTCCGACTCGGGGAGGTCGGCAAGCTAAAAAGAAGAAGTATCTCAGTATTGCAAAATAATATAAAGATGAGCATATAATACGAGTTGTAGCTAAAGCTCACCAGCACCACGGGATCTTCTTCCGTATGCATGTCCAGAGACAGATCCGGAATCTTCCTCTCAATCCGCTCCCTTATCAGCGACTTAATTTGACATACGTAATCTTTTGCCGAGTAAGCCTTGGGGCTAATATGGAGGGAATCATTCTTGGATGACGTGATGGAATGCATCAGTCGATGTCCGTTATGTTGAAGAGGCTGGATCCGGCGTGCCACCCAGCATTGAACTAAGTCGGACCCTTTCAGGCCCTTGTGTTTCATCAAATACTCAATCCGCCTCTTGGTAAGAAGCAGATCGTCACTGAGAGATGGCGCATCTGCGTCCCAGGACTCTTGGGGCGTAGCGGCACCATCGACGAAAGCCGGCAAAGCAGTAGATTTGCCAGGAGCAGGACTATCCTTGTGATAGAAGAAAGTGGATGGCCATTGCTTGACTGACTCACTGGCCATAATCCGAGGATAGACACGCTCTCTTCTAATGGAAAAACTAATAGTACCGGTAATATAAGGATTATCGGCAGTAATGGAATTTCTCCAGACATGAAAAAAGAACCGAAAAAGAGTAAGGCTCAGCCTAATGCCGAGATACCCCTCGCACAAAGATGTGTACGTGCTCATCTCTTAGCTAGAGTTCGGGGGAAAATGGTGGAGATGAACTCCTTAGTGATCTATAACCTTAGAAAATAAATCTAAAGGAGGGAAGCTCAAACCTCTGTCGAGGTGAGTGCCAAAGTGTACTCACTCGCCGTCGCGGGGGTTCGGGGATGGTTTTGCTGAAGCCACTCCGCCAGTCGCCGGTGTGGTGGAGGCCTTCCTCTTCCACGACATGGAGCTTGGCATCATCAAGAACACACGGGATCCAAACCCCGCGGTTGCTTTATTTCTCCACCGCTACTGTCGTCCCTACCGTCGCTGTCGTGCCAGAAGATGATGTAGAAGCCATTTTTCTATGTGCCGGTGACCTTGGATGGGCGACACTGGAGATTTAGGTTCGTGGGAGATGTAGGGGAGAAGGAAAAGGCGCAAAGTGCTTGTCAAGGAGATGAGGAAAAGGATCCTCACCACTTATATCCACCGGCTACGTCAAGATTCGTGTAAACGCTACAATGAACGTGCCACGCGTCATGGAGAGAACTGAGTAACCCCCCGCGCGATGATTACGCCGCCTCGATCTCGACGCACGCATTGAAACGGCGCCTCGGTTCCGCAAAAGGCGGACCCACCAACGGTCATGCTAACAGGAAATGTCTGTCAGTGATGTGACTTGACCATGACTGGTGTCAGATGACGTCGAAGACCAAGTTCCGGCTTAGTTTGAAATTTGAGCTGGAAACCCGAGTAATGTATTCATAGGTTCGACTCATTTTTGAGACCCGGATTGTATCTTTTCTTTTGAAGTTTCAGGAACCCTTCAAGATTCTGCAAGCCAAAGATCAAGCTAGACGATGATGAGTCCGACTTTGGATCTTAGAGACTTCCGGGGGCTGCTGTTGGGGATTGTAGCATCCCAATTGTTTAACAATTGTAATGCTACTTGACTAGTCTATATATTGTTACTTCCTACATATAATTAATTGCATCATCATTATATCATGCTCATGTCACCATGCCACATTGCATTTGAGCATCATATTAAAACCCTTTTTAATTTAGTTCTTCTTCATATGCATTTGTATTCATATTAATTATATTTTCCTCTTGATATATTGTATTTGGTTCTTGATAAATTGCTTGATGCCCAAGTTGAGTTGGGGCATATCTCTTTCAAACTCCACCACCATTCTATTCCATTAACCTTATGGTTGCTGCCATCAATTGCAATCTATTCCATTAATCTATTCCATTAACCTTATGGTCAAGAATCTCTGTAATAAACCCAAGACATTCAACATTCAACTTCTTTTCAAGATTCCACCATAAACTAGCATCACCTCCTTCTCTTGAAGATATATCTGCGCACCTCAATGGTGTAATCCTTTGGTTCTTAACGGTGCAAGAAGAAGGTAATCCGAGAAGCCCTCTACGCTAATATTTCTATTGATATCAAGGAATTCTATTGTTGGAAGGCAATATTGTTTCTACAAACTTCATTTCTTAAATCTGTGGGAAGAAACAATGCTATTTTTATAGTGGTTGATAACTTCTCTAAATTCGTTCTTTTCTTCTGGTGAAAGAGAGCATCGTCTTCACTTGCAACTTTTGTTCTTTAATCCTAACAATGTGTCTTTTCTTCCTCTTCTGGAAACACCGTCTTTCGTAATTCTTTCAAGAAGTGCTTCTTTTTATTTTATCGCGTTTCTCGAGAGCACTAGAGCTATGTTCATCCTATCTTTCTTGTTTCAATATAATCCTCCAGATTCTTCAAGTCCTTGGTTTCAAGAAGAAAAATGCAAGACTCGCAATAAGTCTAGCAAGTTTTGCAAGGTGTATTGGTCGCACCATTCCGTTGATGAATCAACTTGGGAACGCGAGGACCACCTTCGTTCCGAACACTCGACTTCCCCTTGTGCCTTTTTCTTTTTCCTAAGAATCTCGCGGCGAGATTCTTGTTTAGTGATGGAGAGTTGTAGCATCCCAATTGTTTAACAAATGTAATGCTACTTGCCTAGTCTATATATTGTTACTTCCTACATATAATTAATTGCATCATCATTATATCATGCTCATGTCACCATGCCACATTGCATTTGAGCATCATAATAAAACCCCTTTTAATTTGGTTCTTCTTCATATGCATTTGTATTCATATTAATTATATTTGCCCCTTGATATATTGTATTTAGTTCTTGATAAATTGCTTGATGCCCAAGTTGAGTTGGGGCATATCTCTTTCAAACTCCACCACCATTCTTTGGCTCTATCTAAATTCCACCGTTCTAATTATATATGAGCCATTATATTTTCTTTTGGTATTTAAATCTAGCTCACGTATGTTGGATGTGTCCTATCTTTTGCTCCATGCTTCCATACTTGATGCCATGTTTGTTTTCACAATATGGGCATTACCTTTTTGATATCATCTTGTTCCTACCTTACCTCTATATGATTGCTATAAAATTCCCCTCTTTTTCAAATCCTTGCACAGAATTCAAAATAGTTCAAAAGTTTTTGTAAAAGAAACAAAAGCTCAAGAAAATGCTATAGAAATAGAAATGTGAGTGCGAGGCTTAGCCTTGGCCTTTTTATTTATTTCTACCCTAATCAAATTCATCCCTCCACCCCTATCTACCTACCCATCTATCCACTCCAGCAGCCCACATACCTGATCGAGGCTCCTGCCCTCTTCAACCTGTATGGCAGATCATCCAGGACAGCCACGTGTGACATCAAGTGATGGGACGGAGGCCCGAGCTCGCCTTCCTCTCTCGAAACGATAGGTGCTCTTACTCCTATAACCCTAGCCCCCTCCCCTGTAGCGTCGCCGCTCTTTTTCCCGATCTCTGTTGTGTCTTTGTTGCCCCATGGGAAAAATCTATCAAGAGCCACCCCTCTGCCTTCCGCCGCACGTCCGTCGCCAAGCCTACAGGTGCTCGGGAATCGAACCAACTAACCGTCGTCGTCCATGTCGCTGAAGTAGGAGGAGGCGGAGCTTCCTGGCATACCGCCAATATCTTCCTCTTCTCCGTCGGTCGTCGTCGTGTACGTCTCCACCCGCCGGCCTCTGATGACGATTCCGACGTCTCCAACCTCCTTCAAGCTTGCAAAGCATGCCTCCATCCCTAAGGTGAGCCCCATCTCCTGATTCTCGCTCTCCCCTTCTATTTTTGACTTCAATCTGTCGATCCCAGCTGCACTGGAAGCTACTATCGTCATGATGAGAATGTCCTTGTTCCCTGATGCTACGTTATGTCTGTCTCTAAGTATGCATGCACACGACCTGCACCTCACGTATTACCATCTGAAACTCCACGCACAGCATGGACACCCACGACTCCAACTCGTGGATGTCGTTGCCGATCCATCTCTGCAGGCAGCTTCTTCTATCAAGCCTTGGGCTCCGATCTGTACCTGGATTATATTTTCCGAGATCCCACGGTATAATTAAATAAAACTGTACTGCAGTTGTACCACCTACAGTCCCGGGTCGCTGCAGGCCTATGTTCAAATTGTCCATGGCTTATTTGAATTCCATAATTTTTGGAGGTCTACAGTCTCCTAGTTTGTTGGTTTAGTTAATATACAACTCTCTGCTTTTACACAAACCTCTATGTACATGCTGCACAGCACGGCCACATCCTTTTTTTTCAGCTAGCTCATTTTGCCATGAGTTTTGATTCAGCTGCTTACTGTTGCTAGCTCTCTGTTGATGTATTAGAATCAAATTGCACCCTTTCCTACACATCGACCTGAAGCTATCCTAGTGCCAGGTTCCTTGCTCCTCTGAATTCCAATTCGACAGATTTATAGGCCTTCTTTTTGTACTCTCTTTTCTTTGAACTTTGGTGTTCTGAAGCTAACGAGGAACACGGTTCATTCCAGTTCCGTCTGCCAAATTAGCATGCAAACCAATAAAATTACATCCATAATTACTAAATCTTGACCCTGGCCACAAAAACCTTATAGATTAGTACTTAAAGATTCAAATGCTCAGCCCTCTCAAACCTTGATTCAACTCCTATATTTTGTAATGATAGTTACTATTTTTGTTTAAATATTAAATTTGTTCCTATTTTGGATTATTCTAAACATATAAACTTTTAACCTTTTAGCCTGTTCTATTTTAAAAACAGAATAAATCATACTTTTATTGGTTTATCCAAATAAAGAGTTTTATATATGTTTTGAGATATGAAAAATGCAAGGATTAATAATGATGTCATCCAAAATAATTTCTGTGCAATTAAATTTTTCGAAATTATTTAAACGTTATTAAATGGCCTATTTCTCAATAAATCCATAACTTTAATTCCGTAATTCCAAATTTGACAAATAATATGTCTAAATTGATCAGCGTGACGAGCCCGTTCTAACTATGCATTCCATCATATGAATTGTAGCATGCATCATATAAATATTAAGTATACAGCAATGTTTATGGGAGCAAAACATGACTAAAAATTTAATAAAATGCTTTGTTTTTGTACCCCACACCTCACCCATGCCATGCTATGGTATGCCATGTAAATTGTGCATCATGGAATACTTGTTTGCTTGTTGCATATTATTTATATGATTGTGCAATGTATTTATTTCGGCCCCTTGTGTGTTTGGTTTTTATCCGAATAGACACTGAGCAAGAAGAATACCAGCACGTCAGGAGTATTACCCGGATCCTTCCTAATTGACAACAAAACTGCCAGACAAGCAATTCCTCATGCTTGCATACATATAGTACCTATGCTTCTATCTTACTCTTGCATCATTGAGTCGCGATTGCATTAAATTGAATTCCAACTATTGCATAGCCTTTACATTTCAACCCCACCAAAGCTTGTACCTCAATCCCATGAGCTATTACTGCAGGAGTTGTTTGAGCCATGCGAATTGTAGAATTGCATGTGTAGGGTTTGTGCGAGTCTTTGGATAACGAGGTACCTAAACAACATAATCTGAGTAGTAATGGGATAACTAATGAAAGAGGCATCGGTGAGCATGATCTGCTATCTGATTCTTTAAGCTCACTTGTGTCCCGTAGGACCCCGAGTACTTGATTTATGTTCCTTGATTATTTGCACTATCCACATACGGGAGACTCTATGAATCCCCCTTTGCCTGAGCTTGATTCACACTTTATTTCTTGGGGCCATAAAGTAGTTTGGGGCTTTATTATTATCATGTGCTTGTGCCATGCTTTACTGCTTTATTTACGATTGTGCGTGGAGCACATGTACTGCTTTGGGACATGGAATGTTTTCATGGTATCGACAAGCCCATTCACACTTTCGGGTTCCCAGTCGTTTACAGCCACTTACACAAACCCTGGGTTCGTCTCGGAGCCGGCCAACTTCGTTGCGGGTAGCTTAGTGGGGTGCCCCCTGAAATGATTTATGAATCCTGTGAATGCTTTGTCGTGAGGCCTCGTTGCGTTTTATTTGGTTCTTCCCGAGGTTGATCGTGTGTGTGTTGCTATTTGTGCACCCCTGCAGGATAAATCTTTCTGAAAGCCGTGTTCGCGGTTATGCACGACTTGGAGCATAGTTTCTCGATCATAGCCAAGCATAACTAAAGTACCGCCTTTAATTTGACTAAGACATGACTAGTAATTAGTACAACACTCATGGAATGGTTAATAAAATTGCCAACAGATGGGTTGTTCTTCTTCCTTCTCGTCGGTAAGCAAGAAGGAGGACAAGCGAGGTTAAATTATGTTGCTTATATAATTGTTTTTTTAATTAACGAGCGTCCGTCCATCTTTGGTTGGGCGGATGTGTAGCGTGTCTCTATAGAAATTTGTAGCTATTATCTTTCGCTGCAATTGCGTCACCCCCATGTTGTTCCCTTTAGATGCATTAAGACTTGCTGAGTACCCCTAGGGTCTCACACGATAAATATTTGGTTTAGGTGGACAGGTATACTCTCAGGAAGGCTACTGGCTTGAGGAGACGGATGATGGTGACAACGACCGTCAGGTGTAGAGATTCCGAGGATGGAGATCCTTGAGATCTGTGGGCAGGATGTGCTTATTTTCAGGGCATCTTATGACGATTTTCTTCTTATCCGTACTCGGATCATGTTTCCCGCTTCTGCTTGATACTATGTTGCGTGATGTTTGAGGATGTATCCTAAAATATTATATCTATCTAGGATATTTGGAACTTGCCGTATGGCGTTGAATATTAATATTTCTATTTATTTTAGATGGTGTGACTCTGATGTCTATTGTAAGTCACAGGCATACATACTCATTTGTATATGTCGTTGTCGTGTTACCTGTCGCTTACGCCGTTCGCTCTTGTCCCGATGTTCTTGAAAGTGGATAAGGTGGTAGGCCGGTACCGTGCCCTACTCCGCTTCGACGGGCCTACACGTGGGTGGCCTTGGACCTCCGCGGTAGAGTCACTTATCCACTTTTGGTTCGTCTAGGCTTGAACTTAGAGCGTAATATTTGAGGTATTACAGGGATATACTTTCCGGGTATCCTCACTGTACCTCACTGACCAGGGTGTCCCACTTCGGGTTAGAGCACTGCTTCACGGGCTGCCCAGTCAGGGAGAAGAGACGGAGTCCGGTCTGGCTACGGGAAGGCCCAGAAGACTTACCGACATAGGCCTATAGTGTTACTTGTAGTTCAAGATGTACTCTGTAACCGACTCTCAGTCGTAGCCGGATAGATCTCTCCTACACCGGATATCTATATAAGCCGTCCTAGGGAGAGCCTTTAAGGCATAACCTTACCCTGACAATAGTCTACAATCTCAACTCGCAGAGGAAAAACCCTTTTAACCCATATTTCGGCTCTACCGTATTATTGGATTGCTAGCAGGAGTATGATCCGTCCAAAGCCAACGGATTCAAACCTGGGTAAACTTGTGTGCTCACTGTCCTGGAATACCATACGTCTCACACCCCTCTCTTCCACACGCTTCGAGGACCCCCTCATGGCGTACTTTTCATCAATCCAACGACAAGAACTCCCTTTATTTAATTATATCGATGATGCTTTCTTCTCTCATGTGTGAGTAAGTTCCTTAGGCGTGGGAGATGTAAGCGATTGGTGTGATGTGATGTGCCTCCATATATTTTCCATTATTTCATCAATCCGACGACAAGAAGAACTCCCTTTATTTAACTATATCAATGATGCTTTCTTCTCTCATGTGTGAGTAAGTTCCTTGGGCGTGGGAGATGTTAGCGATTGGTGTGATGTGATGTGCCTTCATATATTTTCCATTAGTTTGTGATTGATTTTAATTACTATATTATGTGTGGTTGACTACCTGTGGGATGCCTAATGCTTGTTGTCCAATTAAGGGCCGAGACAACATGATGCTTTGTTCTACATAGATAGGATCTAGTTTGCTAGCAGACCGGTGACCCCCGAGTGACACAGGGATATCAATGGGAAACTAGTTTGACTCGAGGATCATGAGGAACCATTGTCCTTATTGAATTAGTCTGATCTAGGGAGCTTAATTGCTAAGCAACCTGAAGATCTTAATCGTCTAGTGACTGACCATGGTTTTGGTAACAGACTAGTAGGATTATTCAAGTTGGGATGAAATCTACCAAGAGGAGATCCGTTAATTATGGGTTGCTCACCTACACATATACTTTTAAGATTATAATTGTTACACTTATCATTCGTCCACCTGGCACTGTCACTATCACCATGAACTGTATCTCCCCGCGCCTTCGTTGTCATCTGCAGAAAACCACAAACAATCGAATCGTTCTTTACTATATTGCTTTTTATTCCCGAAGTATACATTTTAGTTTTATTTAAATACATCTAGTTTAATCCAAATTTCATTCTTATTTCCACACTTGCAGTCAATTCACTCGAAGACATGTGACAACTTTGAGTGTGACAGAGACTTTGTTCATAAACACTTACCTTTGGGCTCCTTGTGGGATTGATATCTATACTTCGAAACTAGCTACAAACGATCTATGCACTTGTAGACATCAAGCTATTTTCTGGCGCCGTTGCTGGGGAGCTAAGAGCTAAGTGTTTGTCTCTTGACATTTCAGGTGTTACTACTATAAAATGGTCTTCCTATGAGATAAAGGGTCTACATGCTCTGGTAGGACCTATTTACCAGATTATATTGAGCGTGTTCCTATTCAAAGGTGCAAGGAGATTATTGAAAAACTTTTAAGATCAAATAAGGTTGAAGTTGAAACCCTGAGTGATTTTATGGAAATCATGTCCATTTACAGGAGAACTCCTAAGAAACCTGAGAAAACTCTCAGAGAATATAGTGCTCCAAATTCTCCTTTTCTTAAACAACCAATAGAATTTCCTAATCCTAGAGTTAGAGAATATCGATTAGATGGTGAGATTATTAAAATTTTGCGAAAAAGATTTCAATGGAAGGGAAGATGAAGACCTAGGAAGACATCTTATAGAGTTCAATGATGGACTAAAAGTGTTGCCAAGAGACTTCTCTCGTCTAAAATTATTTCGTTGGTCTTTTAAAGGTAAGGCTCTAGACTAATTATATTATCTCCCTTGTCCTTACATTAAATGTTGGGAAAACTGTATTGTTAAATTCATAAACAGGTTTAATCCTTTTAAAAAGGTAACTGAAATTAGAAAGAATATAGGCAACTTAGGCAACTTAGGCAGAACTTGGGAGAAAACTACCCACAACCTAGGATAGATTCTTTGGAATGATCAATAGTATTCCTAATTATGGTTATTCTGAATCAACTATTTGCCATTTATTTGACCATGGTCTTAATACTCAATTGCAGAGAGCTGCTTGACTTTTCAGTAGGACGATCGATAAATACTTGAACTGTTAAAGCATGTTTGGAATTGATGTCTACTAGGGCTAAGAATTATTCCTTATATAATCTTGATTTTGGCATTAAGCTGGAAAAAGGGATACTTCGTATAACTCCTGATCTTATGCCTGAAGTACGCAAAATAATGAAAGAAAAAGGTATAACTTTCTTAACTTGTTAAGGAAAACAAAATAGACTCGCTACAAGTTTTTACTGAAGAAGATGAAACTAGAAAAGTTTTTCAAGAATTAAAACATCGACAAGCAAAATCTCATAATAACCTGCATAAGCAATTTCAAAGACATAAGTAGATTTTGGTGGAACTCACGGAAAATTATGATGAGATTGGCCAAGAAATAAAATTATTTCACAAGTACCTTAGTATGATTGAAACCCAATGTGAACAAATAGCATTTGGTTATCAGTTCTTTCTTCAAGATGATATAGATATTCCTATTTCTACTAGTGTTTTTATAAGGGGAGGTGTAGGTGTTACAAGACCATTAGGACCACCATAATATGAAGCTGAAAAAGATTGAAAGGAAAAAGCCTTGCTCAAAGCAAGCCAAGCTGATGATACACTGGTGGATCCTCAAGATGAAACTGCTCAAGAAACACAAGATCAAATCTTGGAGGAGCAAAATGATGGACAGGATGACCGTTATGACTCTGATGCAGAGACAGTTGATCCAAGAGAAGAAAAAGAGATAAGCAATGAAGATGAAGTTGTTGTAGTAGAAAGGAAGAAAAGCGATAAGCAGCAACAAAAGAAACTAACAAAAGAGCCTAATCCCCCACAAAAGGTAAAAGACAAGAATAAGAAAGGTGAGCAAAAGCTTCCTTTTCCAGATCGAAAAAAGAAAGCTCCAGATGGGGTAATCAATGATTCTTTCAAAAAGGCACTTGGTGATCTTCGTCTAGAAATTCCATTTGCGGATGCAATAAAAGTTCCTACCTATTCTAAATTCCTCCATGATATTCTTAGTAGAAAGAAACAAATAACTGAAACCGTTGCCATGGTGACTAGTTATCCTGCCAATGGGAAGCTATTATCTAAATCGAGAGATCCTGGAATACCAACAATTTCATGCTCAATTGGCAAAACATATATTCACAATGCCTTGTGTGATTTAGGTGCAGGAGTTAGTGTAATGCCATATTTCCTCTTTAAAAGTTTAGGATTACAGGAGTATTCCCCTACTACTATCACTTTACAGATGGCTAACAAGTCCACTAAACAACCCATTGGTATGATTGAGGATGTTCTACTTAGTATGGATGAGCATGTTATTCCCACTGATTTTATTATTCTTGAAATGCCAAAGGATGAAAAATTATACATAATACTTGGAAGACCTTTCCGTAGTATTGCAGGGGTGTCAGTTGATTGTGCCGAGGGAAAAATAATCTTCAATGTTTATGATGCTGAAATCATCTAGTATTTTCCAAACAAGCTAGAAGCAGGAGAAAGAATATTCCACCGGCAAAACGAGTTCATGTGGTAAGTGCCTTTGATAAGGGACAACCCAAGGTAAGAATCCGAGAACAGAAAAATGGTTGAATTATTCAACCATTCTTAATAAAATGCTTAATTGGAGTCAACCCATCACATTAATAAAATAAATTAAATAATAAAATGTTCATCGCATTCCTACAACCTTTTCACAAACATTCTTGCGAAGCACGCCCGTGAAGATGTAGCAATCAGAAAGTAGTAGAAGCATTGAACAAGCATAGAGTAAGTATAAAAATAAAAGTTTGAGTTTTATCTACAAAAACAAGCTTAATCATTTTGTCCAAATTAAAAAGTGAATCTCCAGTTGAGGAGAAGAAGTTATGTAGTACTAAAAAACCTGCTCTATACATGCTGATGTTGGTCGACAATTTTTACTGTTATTTTTTTATCAAAAACAAGGTGTTTCACTAAGTTTTAGGATAAGAAAGAATTATCGAAGAAATAGAATTTTTTTGATGTCTACTGAAGGTTTAACGACCAACTATACGACGGGAATAAAAAATTCCAGCCATATAGTTTGGTTGTATAGATATCTTTGCCATCGACAAATTTTCTTTCTTAAGTACAAAAGGTTTAATGACCAACCATACGGCGGGAATAAAAATTCCGGCCGTATAGATTGGCCGTATAGTTATCGATGCCTGCCTCAGAAAATTTATCTTGAGGTCCTGAAGGTTTACTGACCAACTATACGGTGGAAATAAAAATTCTGGCTGTATAGTTATCAATGCCTGTCTCAGAAAATTTATCTCGAGGTTCCAGAAGGTTTGACGACCAACTATATGGCGGGACCATTTTGGTCCGGCCGTATAGTTGCGCCCGTATAGCTATGATCTGGCATAAAGAAACCCTAATTATCGACGCCGCCACAACTATATGGCGGGAACTGCTTTTCCCGCCCATATAGTTGTGGCCGTATAGTTCACGCGACCACTTAAACGCACTAGGACGGCTAGGGTTCTTCCTCCTCCTCACTTTTTCTCTCATATTCTCTCTTCAAACCCCTCAAAACCCACCTACAATTCTTGATTCTTCGTGGATTTCGTTCGTTTGAGTTGGGGAATCAACAGATCGGTATGTTTCTCTCCCTATCCATGCTTTATTTTTAGAATTCCATGGTTGAAACTCTCACATTGATCTAATGGATGAACTCAAGCTTGTTTGCTTTTCCCTTTTGATTTCTCACGTTAGGATTAAATTTTTCCACGTAGAATCCCTCGTATATCATGTAGAAACTATATGCCTAAGGTTTCATGGTGAAATTTTTTAGTGCATCAAGATGAACAAAATTGGTAGCATTTTTCGCAAGAGCAAGTGCCAACGTGTGATACATTGCAAATGTATCTTTAATTTTTGATGTTCCATGCTTGGGTTTATCTACTTTCTTGTGTTTTGTCCACATTTAGAGTACTTTTCATATGATTTCTTGGACTAACCTATTAACAAGAGCCACAGTGCTAGCTGCCTGTTTTCTGCTGTTTTTGGTTTCAAAAGTCAGAAAATGAATATTCTCGGAATTGGATGGGACAAAAGCCAAAGTCAATATTTCACTGGGGGGAACACGGAGCCAGAAGACGAGGCGGAGAGGGGCCAAGGGCCAGCCACACCATAGGGTGGCGCGGGTCCCCCTAGCCGCGCCACCAGGTGGCGTGGGCCCCTCCGGCCTCCACCGACCTTGCCCTTTCGCCTATAAGAAGCCGCTGATGCGAAAACCCTAAATCGTCAAGCCTCCAGCCACGTAAAGTTCCGTAGCGCCGTCGCCACCGAAGGGGAGATTCAGGGGATAGACAGTCTCTGTTCCGGCACCCTGCCGGGACAGGGAAGTCCCCCGGGAGCCATCTCCATCGATCTCCACCACCATCTCCATCGCCACTGCTGATTCGCATGATGATAAGGGAGTAGTTCTCTCTCGAGGCTAAGGGTTCTACCAGTAGCTATGTGTTCATTTCTCTTTCTATGCATGATCATATTGTGATCATGAGCTTTGTAATCAAGTAGATCTACCTTGCTACTCAAGTTCTTTAATAGATCTCTGCTCTCCCCATGTGTGTGAAAGTGACAGCGTGCACACCATGGTGGCACCTAGACTAGAGATTACAAATACTTGTTATGAGTTATATTTGGAGTTGGATGTCTTTATGAAATTGTGGTGTTTGTTGGACTCATCTACTACTCAAGGTGATAGTGTGGGGTTATCTAGACGGGCAAGATGAACTTTGAGGTGTGATGTTATAGCCCTACCATCGATTAGAGTGTCCAACCGTAGAGTAGTTAAGCGTAGTATCATAAAGAAGAATATATTTATATAAGAGTGTTCACTAGTGAAAGTATGATCCCTAGGCCTTGTTTCTAAGCATTGATACACCGTTTGCAATTAGATTTGTTACATGTTTGCTTGCTTCCATCTTTATTTCAGTTTGCCTTTAGTCTTTTCCCACGTCAACCACACTCCAGCAAGCTATTTTCTAGCACTGTTACCACTTCTAATTATCCATACCACTTGTATTTCACTATCTCTTCGCCGAACTAGTGCACCTATACACCTGACAAGTGTATTGGGTGTGTTGGGGACACAAGAGACTTCTTGTATTTTGATTGCAGGATTGCTTGAGAGGGAATACCTTTGACCACTTCCTCCCTGAGTTCGATAAACCTTGGGTGATCCACTTAAGGGAAAACTTGCTGCTCTTCTACAAACCTCTGCACTTGGAGGCCCAACAACTGTCTACAAGAATAGAAGCTCGTAGACATCAAGCTATTTTCTGGCGCCATTGCCAGGGAGGTAAGGTAAAAGGTATTCATACCGGAGGATTAATCAAGAAGAACCTCCCACGACAAACGCCTATTTTCTGGCGTCGTTGCCGCGGAGGTAAGGTAAAATGTACTCACATCCTCCAGCGTGAGTGCTCGAAGTTATTTCCTTTAGATTCTGCAATTTTGTCTTTTTGTTTCTTGTTTTCATAGTTAGACTTAATGGAAAACAACAACAAAATTAGAGAGCTTTATAGTATTTATCTTGAGTTAGGACATGAAGTGTTTGAAGAGAAAAATAAAAAACCTATGGAACTTTATTTGCATGCTAATAGCAATGTTGTTAGTATGAATTCTTTGGACACCATTATTGCTAATGCTATGGAAAAGTCTAAGCTTGGGGAAGCTAGTTTTTATGAAAATGGTCTTTTTAGTTCCCTAGCTTTGGAAGATAGCTATTATATTGCTTATGATGATACCAAACCTCCAATATATGATGATTACAATGATGAATATGATATTTTCAGTCCACCTACTATTCAGGAGGAAATTAATTATGACTATAATATGCCTCCTATATTTGATGATTATGGTGATGAGAATAATAATGATAGCTATTTTGTTGATTTTGCTCCCACTACAATTAATAAGAATGACTATGTTTATGTGGAGAGTAGTAATTCTTTTATATATGTGGCTCATGATAAGAATGTTTCATGTGATAGTTATACTGTTAATTTTATTCTTGATGCTACTGAAAGTTATTATGAGAGAGGGAAACATGGTTTTATGTATCTCAACAATATTAAGTTTCCCCTCTTTATGTTGAAAGTCTTGAAGTTGCACTTGTTTTGCTTTTCTATGCTTGTTGCTTTGTGCTTTCATGACTTGTTTCTTTACAAGATTTCTATGCATAGGAAGTGGGTTAGACTTAAATGTGCTTTGAATTTGCGTCTTGATGCTCTCTTTTTTACTTCAATTCATATTTCCTATGTGAGCATCTTATCAAACTATCATGCCTAACTTAAAGGCGTTAAAGAAAAGTACTTATTCAGAGATAACCCAAAGTTTTAGATGAGTCTTGGAAGTTATTACTTCAGTAACAAATGCTCCTTATCCTTTTTTATTTGCTTTTTGTGCCAAGAGTAACCTCTCATAAGAGAGAAGTAATGATTGGGAAAGTTGCTGTCCCGAAAAAAATTTATATGCTTCACTGTAAAAATTCGTGGAAAATCTCTGAACGTCTTTTTGAGGCGTGAATTTTTGTGCTTCTGACCCAGATTGTTATATAACTTTTGTTAGTTCAACACTTTTTGATTTGAGCAACAGAGGGCCTTCTAAAAAATTCGTCTTACCTGCTGGTCTGTTTTGACAGATTTCTGCCATTTTCTGCATTTGCTTCTTGTTGGTTCCTTTTTGAGTTCTTTTGCGGAATTGATCTTTTTAAGGGAAGTGCTTCAGTGTCTAGTGTTCTAATGGAAGTTTATTAGTGTTGGAACTGAACCTTAAGACCTTTTATATTGAGTGCACTAATGTTGCTAATAAAGATTGTGTGAAGTTTTGTATGAAGGAAAAATTTCAGGTGTATGGAAGGAATGAGTAATGAGATGAAGGATGGACTAAAGCTCAAGCTTGGGGATGCCACGTGTGTCACCCCAAGAAATATCCAAGAATTACATGCTTCAAAGCTTGGGGATGCCCAAGGCATCCCCTTTTTCATCAATAAAAATCCCAGGTTTCTTCCAAACGCTTCATTTTTATTGTTTCATGCACAGTTGTGTTGTTCTTGGAGCGTCTTCTTTTTCGTTTTTGTTTTGGTTTTTCGTTTGCTTAGTTTTATGAATAAATTGGTTGGACCCCCTCTTTCATACATTGGTTTTCAAATAGTTTGGTTTGGATTGGAAAAGAGTAGGAAAGTTCATGCTTGAGTGGTAAAAAGAGCTTGTTTTTACTATGGCCTATGCTTTGTCATGACATGCTTGATATTGTTTTGGCTTTATGCTTAGTATTCTTTGCTGTAGCATGAATTGTTATAAACAACTGAGATTTCTTAATGTCCCTTGGATGAATCATGCGTTGTTTTAGCATATTAAAGCATAATATAGTGGTATTCTCCTTTGATGCTTTATTTGGGTTGTCTTGGCACATGCTCACACCATGTTATGACTATCTCAAGTCACCATAGCCTTTATGATCCTTTAGTTTTCAACTTGTAGTATCACTTTATGCTTTGACCAATGATGTTTTGTCGCTCTTCATGATTATGGCCATTATTGCTCTCTTAGTTTGTCGGTCCCATTCTTTTGCTAGCCTCCCCAACCAAGTATGAGTTCCACTCATGCATCCAACTCCCTAAACCAATTTATTCCAAAGAGTCCACCATACCTACCTACTAGCATATGCTATTCTAAGTATATTCATGCTTTTGTTTATCTTCCAAATTAAACTTGTTATGAGAAAACTAGTGATTAAAGCTCTCATGAACTTGATGGCACACTTTACTTTCTTGCATTTAATAAACTTGAACCATTGGATCCTTCTTTGTTGCCTATATGCTTGCGCTTTATAAGTTGAAGTTAGCAGAACCATGTATCATGGGGAACGCTTTCAACATTGCACCTGTACTTTGTACCCTGTTGATATCATGTTCTTTTGCTTATGGATCCTGACGGTATGAAATAAAAGTGGAACTTGTAAGATCATGGAGTTTGTATGTGTGTTATTGAAACACCTGGGCCACTAGCCCAAGCCATGCCTAATCATGGTGGAAACTTGCTGCATCACCATAATGAGCACTCTATGAAGCATCCTCAATAAAAACCTATGCAAATAGCAAATAAAAAGATTGCTGAGATGCTCATTGTCTTCTTGCCTTGTCATTTTGATTATGGGATAGCTCCTATATCATGTGCAAGGGGTACCCCGTTGGCGGTTCTTTATGATACATATGTACTTACAATGACAAGAGCTTACTTGTGACTAAAGTTGAGTAGCATGAGGTTCGGTCTTCGTAAGTAAGGGGCATGAGATTTCGGTTTATAACTTGTCAAGCATATCCGCTTAGTTGTGTCACTTTAACCTTAATCACCTTCAAGATGCTTATGATAGGGGCAATGAGAGCTGAAAGCTATAAGTACCATAATTTTTGGAAGCTCTTTATGAAACTTGAATCTCTGCTTCCTTCTATGAAGGCCTTTCTTGCACCATTATATTGAGTCTTCACCTTCTACCTTTATGCACCTACTTTTAGAGCATAGTGGCCATTCTTAGTTCTATGTGCATTGTCCCAAGACTAGTTGATTGATGCATACCTTGATATTGCTTGTTTTAAACTATTTGTATCTAGTCACTCTTATGAACTTTGAAGGTGTCCTATGCATTTATATTTGCTACTCTATGAGGGACAAGCTGAGTAGTACTATGCTATGTTTTCTTTATGTGAAACAAACAAATGTCTTGCAAAGCATTGTTATTCATGAATCTTTTGTTTGTGCCTTTTCATGTTGCAACATAGTTTCTTTTTCTTATTGCTAGAACTTTGTCTTTTATGTTATGATTGAAGTACTAGGATCCTAGCTTCAAACGTTTTAAAAATACTTTGATCAAGTTTATGATGGTGCATGTCACCTCAAAAATTATTCTTTCTTTTTATCACTTACCTACTCGAGGACGAGCAGGAGTTAAGCTTGGGGATGTTGATATATTATAAATGTATCTATAAATTTTGATGTTCCATGCTTGGTTTTATCTACTTTCTTGTGTTTTGTCCACACTTTGGAGTACTTTTCATATGATTTCTTGGACTAACCTATTAACAAGAGCCACAGTGCCAGCTGCCTGTTTTCTGCTGTTTTTGGTTTCAGGAAGTCAAAAAATGAATATTCTCGGAATTGGACGGGACAAAAGTCAACGTCAATATTTCACAACACGGAGCTAGAAGACGAGACGGAGATGGGCCAAGGGCTAGCCACACCATAGGGTGGCGCGAGTCCCCTGGCCGCGCCACCAAGTGGTGTGGGCCCCTACGGCCTCCACCGACCTTGCCCTTTCACCTATAAGAAGCCCCCGATGCGAAAACCCTAAATCATCAAGCCTCTATCCACGAAAAGTTCCGCACCACCGTCGCCACCGAAGGGGAGATTTAGGGGACAGAAAGTCTCCGTTCCGGCACCCTGCCAGGATAGGGAAGTGCCCCCGGAGCCATCTCCATCGATCTCCACCAACATCTCCATCACCATTGCTGATTCCCATGATGATGAGGGAGTAGTTCTCTCTCGAGGCTAAGGGTTCTATCGGTAGCTATGTGTTCATCTCTCTTTCTATGCATGATCATATTGTGATCATGAGCTTTGTAATCAAGTAGATCTACCTTGCTACTCAAGTGCTTTAATAGATCTCTGCTCTCCCCATGTGTGTGAAAGTGACAGCATGCACACCATGGTGGCACTTAGGCTAGAGATGACAAATACTTGTTATGAGTTATATTTGGAGTTGGATGTCTTTATGAAATTGTGGTGTTTGTTGGACTCATCTAGTACTCAAGGTGACAGTGTGGGGTTATCTAGATGGGAAAGATGAACTTTGAGGTGTGATGTTATAGCCCACCATCGATTAGAGTGTCCAACCGGAGAGTAGTTAAGCGTAGTATCATAAAGAAGAATATATTTATATGAGAGTGTTCACTAGTGAAAGTATGATCCCTAGGCCTTGTTTCTAAGAATTGATACACCGTTTGCAATTAGATTTGTTACATGTTTGCTTGCTTCCATCTTTATTTCTGTTTGCCTTTAGTCTTTTCCCACGTCAACCACACTCCAGCAAGCTATTTTCTGGCACCGTTAACACTTATAATTATCCATACCACTTGTATTTCACTATCTCTTCGTCGAACTAGTGCACCTATACACCTGACAAGTGTATTGGGTGTGTTGGGGACACAAGAGACTTCTTGTATTTTGATAGCAGGATTGCTTGAGAGGGAATACCTTTGACCACTTCCTCCCTGAGTTCGATAAACCTTGGGTGATCCACTTAAGGGAAAACTTGATGTTGTTCTACGAACCTCTGCACTTGGAGGCCCAATAATTGTCTATAAGAATAGAAGTGCGTAGACATCAACGTGGTGAGAGCTCGGGACTACAGGTCGAGATCAACATCAAGTTGGCTATGGTTTCATCAAGTAGGGTGATACCCGCACGTTGGGCTGATGATAACTTTCTAACTGCTGTAGGGTTGAGGGCGGACTTCAGCCTCATGTGTGCAAATGCAGGGCTATCACTACTCGCCTACTCAAGCCACAATACCTACACCGAGCTCACCTATGAGTTCCTCGCCTCTTTCTACGATGACCACAAGGAGAAAGGTAATGCGTTCACGGTAAGCTTCACCATAAATAACTTTCCAATGATTTTGTGATTCTTTTGGCTTCCCTCACGATGGGGAGTCAACTGTTACAAACATATATAGCGTCTCAAGTGGAGAAACTTGGGAGGTTATTGATGTTAACGGTGGCAGGGACTTCTACTAGAAGAAGATGTCCACCATTCAGAACCCAACAATTCGATACTTCATGTTGTTCCTCGCCAATACACTATTGGGAAGAGGAGATACCGGGTCCATGGACAATGCGGACATGGCCATGATCACGATGGCACTCTTCCCCAATGCACCCCAAACCCCCAATCCTGCGGCTCTACTCTTCCAGCACCTTCGCCACCAGAGCAACAAAAAGAAAGGTGACATTCGCATTGGTGGATTGGTAACCCACCTTGTCCTAGCATTGAAAATTCCATTACCTGTTATGCAACCAGTTGATGGCTCCAAACTTATGGATGTCAAATATATACATGCTTGTGGTTTCCTCGGTGTTTACCGAGCTAACAAGAGGCTCCGAGCATATCAGTTTGGTTATCTTGATGATGCACATGTTGAGCAGGTTCCGTTGCGCTGTCCACAAGCCTTCTCGATTGTGGCGAAGGACAACTGGATCCTCACCAAGGATCAAGTGGTGGTGATCATGGCTGAATACCAGCCTAATCAAGAAGAACATGAAGAAGGAGAGCAGTAGGATGAGAAGGAGCAGGAATACAACCCTGCTTGGGAGGGATAGCAGCAGCAACAGGAGGGATTCTAGGACCCATGGTCCAATCAGCAGCAACAGCAGAGGTTCAACAACGTCCCCTATCAAGATTTTCAGCTGCTCAACCATCGCATTGGGGAGATTGAGCACACACTGCAAGGAGTGAATGAGGATGTTAGTGCCTTAACTCACAACTTTAGTCAACCCACTTCCCCGACTACTACTAGCAGCATCCGTACCCACCGCCAAACGATGGCAACAATTGAGCCTGGCAACAACCTAGGCTTGGGGGAGGCTTGAAAACCTCCAAACCTTGCATTCATATTTTTATTTCTTCTTTTGGTTTATTTTACTTCTTCAAAATTGCATGTTTACTTTCATTTCACATTCCTAAACCAAAAACATACAAAAATTAGTTGGAACCTTTATTGCAAATTTGTTTCTTTGTTTCTCTCGTAGATTGCTCAATTTTAGGTGACTTGGCAATAGGGAAATATAGAGGGGGTTTGACTCAAGTACGAGAATGAAGAAAGCAAGAGGAGGTATCACATTCCTTTCATCACCTTTTCTGCAACTTTAAATTGACCCTAAAATTGTTTACTTGCTTGCGCTTGAGCCACTCCCCACTTATCTTGTTATCGTATAAATTCTATTCCTTTGCAAGTGTCTCCTTTTTAGCTTTGAAATAATGAGCAATGAACTTGGTTAAAAATATTTCTGACATTTTTACAACAAGAAAAAGCATCCAAAAGATGACTTGAGTCCATGTTTAGCCCAAAGGATTTGATTTTAGAACTACTCAACCCCATTTGAACTTAATGTAAATAGAATCGATAGCACTCTTGAATGAAATTGTCTAATAAAATGGATGCTTCGAGTAGTAGAGATGAGGCCACTGCATTTTCTAATCATTATAGTAAAATATTGCTTTACGTGTGTCATTACAACAATGTCGTGCTCCATGGGGAACTAGTAACTCTACTGGACAACGAACGATCTAAATGTGGGAAACCACTTGATTTCGGATATTGAGTTATGTAAGCGTATGTAGCTGCAATGCTATGATGGGTAAAATTTTAGTCTCCTCGTGGTTTCACATTCCAAGTGAAGTTCTAGTACTCCTCTAACCCACTATTGCTCAATAGTTATCTATTGGCATAGTCACGAGTGTGCAATAGAGTCCCAATTAACATGTTAAAAACAGTGGCATGGTTTCTCTATAAAAGGGCTGAAGTTTTTGAAAAACAAGGAAAGGAAAAAGGTGCTTTGAGAGTCTTGAAATTTTGACATGGGAATAGATGGGTTGTTCTTAAATTGAATGTTTTTGCTGCCAACTTGAGTACTTTTAATTGATTAAAGAAACAAGAGCAAAACGTTTTCATCTCTCAACAAAGAGAGACACCAAAAGAATTTGTTTCACTTTCTTAGATAGACTTTTGAAACTTCTCGGGCATATGATTTATTTTATAGCAAGATATATGTGGTTAGGAAGTGGAATCAGTGCGATATTGTGAATACTTGTATGATCATGTTTAAGATTGCAGGAATTGTGAAGAAAAGAATTTGACACCAATTCGAGCTTGTAAGTTCTTTTATTTTAGTATCGAATCTCCGCTATTCTTCCTTATTTTCTTGTCACTCGAGGGAGAGCAACATCTAAGCTTGGAGGAGTTGATAGCTGTGAGATTCGACATATTTTTGATAGTTTTGATTGATGGTTTTATTCTAGATTTCATCGTTTTCTAGCTTTACCTAACGCTAATACTTTGGTTGTACAGAAAACTTGGTTTTTAATGTGTGTTTCAGGTTCTGAAGATCAAAAAAAGGTTTTAACAAGAGAAACACAATATTCAGGCGAAAACAAGAAAGTATCTTTTTGGAAGCAACCATGGGAGGCATACAGTAGCTTTAACGAGCAACTATACGGTGGGAATATTTTTTTGACCGTATAGTTCCTGCCGTATAGTTGTCGCCACCTCTGTCTTGTCAAAAGGGACAACTTTCATGAAGAGGCAAGAGGCGTAATCATAACACAACAGCCGCCATCCCATCTAGAAAGGACAAAGAAGGGATTCAGATAAGAAGGAGAAGACGTTCTTCATCTCGCTCCACGATCTTTGACCTCCTAGCCACCACACCCTCATAGCCATTACTTGTACTTGATAGAGAGAGAGATCTTCACATTGCAAGATTGGGTTTGAGATTATTTCTTTCTATCTTGAATTGTGTTGGATTTCTTTTCTATTCTTATTGTGGATCTCCATGGTAATATTAAGTAGAACTCCCTTTATTTAATTATATCGATGATGCTTTCTTCTCTCATGTGTGAGTAAGTTCCTTGGGCGTGGGAGATGTAAGGGATTGGTGAGATGTGATGTGCCTCCATATATTTTCCATTAGTCTGTGATTGATTTTAGTTACTATATTATGTGTCCTTAACTATCTGTGGTGTGCCTAATGCTTGTTCTCCAATTAAGGGGCCAGACAACATGATGCTTTGTTCTACATAGATAGGAGCTGGTTTGCTAGCACACCGGCGACCCCCGAGTGACACGGGGATATCAATGGGAAACTAGTTTGACTCTAGGATCACGAGGAACCACTATGCTTGTTGCATTAGTCCGATCCAAGGAGCTTAATTGCTAAGCAACCTGAAGGATCTTAACTGTCTAGTGACTGACCATGGTTTTGGTAACAAACTGGTAGGATTGTAAAAGTTGGGATGAAATCTACCAAGAGGAGTTCTGGCTAATTATGGGTTGCTCGCCTACACATATACTTATAAGATTATAATTGTTGCACTTATCATTCGTCCACCTGGCACAGTCACTATCACCATGAACTGTATCTCCCAGTTCTTTCTTTGTGATGAGAGGTTAACTCATCAATGCCCATCACAGATGGACTTAGGGTCGAGGAAGTGGGGAGCGCTGGAGGCATGGATCGGCTAGCAAACAAGCACATAGGGATGCAAGTTTTACCCAGGTTTAGGCCTCGTAGAGGACCCTACTCCTTCTTGTCTGCTCTTGGAATTATCGAGGAGTCAAAAGTTATAGGGGTGCGCAGATGTAATCTGGGGATGGTGTGGAAACTAGGGTTGTGATCGTCCTCCTCGTCGCCCCCTCCTAGACTTTATATAGATAGGCTAGGTCTCAGGATAGCAGGCCAAGTCGGTTACATATTAGGGTTTTCCCTTGAAACTTGTATCTTAAGTTTGTCGTGTGCTCCAAGCAGTCGGAGTCTCCCGGGTCACCCAAATCTTGACTTAGGAACATTGTGGGCTTCTTCAATGCTGGACCGTATATGCCAAGATTGAGTACCTGTAAGGTATGCCCATGTTAGTAGCCCCCGAGTGTCCAATTGAATCATAGATTCGAGTGGAGACTTTATGAAGTCTTCGAGTGCATAGTCGAGTGTGTATTCGAGTGCTCTAAATTTTATCATAGGGATTGTCAATATATGTGCCTGATTCATCCGATGTATCAGGATCAGTTAACTACCTTAGGGAAAAACAACGCAATCTAATCAAACTCGAGTCCCCGGACTCAAATTCGGAAAAGTGCTGGTGTAATTCGACTTAGGTCACGGAGGTCTTATAAAGTCGAATCTTGGTATATAAGTGTGAGAACTCGAAGCGTCCGTCAAGGCTTATTTCATCGTGCCTGAAGGCACAGATTATGTCTGGTAGAGCGTAAGAGGTGCTTTGCCAGGCCTTCTTCAGGTATTATCTTCACGCTGCAAGCATGGCATCCGAATTTTGTCATCGTGGAGATGATTTGGGTGGCCCAAGAGATGCAGTCTCTTTGTAGGGAAAATATGAGGCGGAGTCGCCAGAGCTTTCGAGTGTGCCTATTCGAGTCGCAGAGTCGAGTGGGGACTATAAGTATTTTGCAATTGTTGTCGTCTTTTGCTTGTTTCAGTCGAATATGCTTTCAGCGCTCCCTATGGGAGTAACCCTCAGTCCACACTCGAATAGAGTGAAGGGTTTCAGAAAAAATACATTGTCATAATGCTTGGAGGTATGTATAGTTCACCAGGTGCGCGACCAGCGCTCCTGTTAGGAGTAGCCCCCGAGTGCTTGATCGAGTCGAAGACTCGATTAGGGACTAGAGTAATCAGAAAGTGCTCCTGCTGAAGTTCATGACGTTAGTGCTGACGATGAGATGATCTCAGTTGCCCGTGTGAGCGGTTTTGATGGGACGTGACGAAAAGTGGGCCCCATATCTGACTTAGATTTGACCAAGCGTGCGTAATGTTCAATTTTAACTGCGTCTCCTCGATTCTCGCACGTAATGGGGGGATTGGAGCGATGGTTCACTGTTTGCTCTGCCACGCGTCTGTATTGATGCATGCCACGCATCTGGGTGGTGTTCTGCTGGCCGTTGGATGGCATCTGCGAGGAGGTTAAGTAGGGTTTGATGTGCGGTAATTTCCCCACAACTCATCTTCTTCCTCGCGCACTGCCTCCATTGCTGCTACTCGCTGTTCCATTGCTCGCACCCTCTTGCGGCGTTGGACGGACTTCGCACTTTTCCTAGCTACTTTTTGCGCTCCCACCGCAAGTGTCAGATGGGGAAGAAGAAAGGTGCTTCCACCACTGGATCTGCGGCCGCCACTGTTGCGGCCAAGAAGAAGGGTGCCACCACCATGGGCACCAGCGCTGCTGCCATGCCTGGAAAGAAGAAAGGCCCAGGCACGCGCGTCACGAATGGGTCGTGGCGGCCATCCACCATCAAGGGCACAGAGCTCTTCACCCAGCGCCATGATGGTGCGCTCCCCGCTGCGGAAGATGACTGCCGAATTCCCGGCGATGAGGTAATCCCCAGTCCCCCCGCTAGATTTCGAGTGATGTACCTTGCGTTTATCATCTGTTGTCTTTCTCTCCCCCTTCACAAGTTTGTGAGGGGGTTGCTCTATTTCTTCAGGCTCCAGCTGCACCAGCTGACCCCCCACTCCATTCTTCATATGCTCGGAATCGAGTCACACTTTGGTCTCTTCAAAAAACTTTTCAAACTCAAATGCCAGTCGAGCTCTGGATCGGTAGTCTATGATATAGGAGGCTACGGTATCCATGTCAACTCCAATGTCACATTTTTTGCCATGAACTTCAATGCGTATGTCCAAGGGTGGAGGAAGAAGTGGTTCTACATTCACGACCAGAAGGTTGATGAAGAACACTATGGACTCGCGCCTTTTGATCTAGTGGAAGCATGCAAGAGAAGGAGGTCGTGGAAGAATAGTGTGATGCCCGGCGAAGCCAAGGAAACAGAGACTCTGTACTAGCGTGTCTGTGACCTTCAATGCCATATAGGCAAGGAAATAGGAGGCGCAGATCTCATTCGCACTTGGATGCACCGTCGAGTGCAGCCGTTGCAGGCTAGGATGCATCCAATGTGCTGCTGGACTGGTGCTGGCGATGTGACTCGCATCTCGCGAGAGGGCATCTCTTCGAGCAAAGTAGAAAGGAGGTTTCGACTGCTAACCAAGCACACCGCCAAGGAGGAACTCCCGGGTGACTCAGTGGTTCTTCCCTTCTGTGCAAGTCATCCTCCACCTGAGGTGGATTTCTCTTAAAGTTCTTCTTGTTTTTTGGTTGCGTGTTGGGTGTCTTTTTATACTGATGTTTGGTCCTTTTTTTAGGTTTGGAAGGATACTACTGTGTTGCCTCCTTAGCCCAAGGGAGTGATTCCTCGTGAAGCTAAAGAAGAGGACAAATCATGCTCCACTGTCCCCGTGGAGGAGGAACGCGAAGCCCCCGAGTCCAGCGGGACTCGCAAGCGCTCCCAAAACAAGGATTCAGATGCCTCATCACCGATGATGCTAGAGGGTCCTCCTATTGTAGTAGAGGAGCCGATCCCTGGCGTGCCTATGCGCGCCATGGTTCCTCCTTCACGGAAGAAGTTGAGGATACCAAAGGAGGCATCTGAGGACTCGTTCGCCCTCGACAATTTTGACGGGTATGATTTTATATTCTTGCGAGTTCGTCTTGTCCTCCCGAATCTATTCTTCCAGGGGAATTCTAGATATTTTGTAGTCAAACAGCGTAATCATCGTCTGATGACTGTCGCTTTGTCAAGGAGACTAGAGTCATGGACTCCAAAGACAAGGAGGTGGCGTCACGATCTCATTCTCCTCTGGTGGCTGCCCACTCCGGTGCCAACTCTTTGAGTTCCCCCCATGCTAGGGGGCACCAGATGGTTGCCCGGACATCGATTCAGAAGGAAACTTCGGAGTCCCTGGACGAACACGTAAGTTTTTTCTTGTCACTGGCAGTCGAATTTGCGTTAACGCTCACACTTTTTCCTTTTTGTAGCCTATCTTGTAGGAATCTACCCACCTCGCCGAGCAGATCATTTCCTTCGGTCATCAGCATGCTTCGCTGGAAACCCGCCATCATGCGTTTGAAAGGTTCGTTTTATAATTTTTCTCTGTTCTACTTGCGTAGAGGTTGGTGAGCTCAAGTTTTCCCATTTATCCTTTGTAGGTGAGCATAATGAGCTTCTTTGTCGCCTCAATTCCCTCGAGAAGGGTCTTGATGCGGCGGAGAAAAAAACGTGACGAAGCACTCTAAGCTCTTGAGGAGTCGAAGAAGTGGGAGGAAAACTTGCGTTCCACCGCAGCTCACAGAGAAAAAGCGTCCGTAGAACAACTTTCCTCTATTGCTAAGGAACTTTCGGGTATGATGCTGCATCATTTTGTTTCTTGTATGCGTTTATTGTATGTTGTTATGCTGATGCGCCTCTTCTGCAGATGCTGCTAGCGTGCACTTCGAAGCCCAGGATTTGGCCCGCTTAGATGCTTTGGCCGGTGTCGTGGCTATAGTCGAAGACCGCAGTATCTCCGTCAAGGACTCACTGGAGATGACCAAGCGCGTGCTTGGGCGTCTTAAAGAGGAGATGGTCCCCAAGGCCAAGATGATCGAGGATCTCGATGGCTTGGTGGAGTTCATTGCTAGAGCCGTGACCATGGACTTCAAGAATGCCCAAAGGAGGGTTGGAGCAACCATGGGACTCGCGATGGTGCAGGCTCATGGCGTTGAGCTGAACCCCAGCAAGATCTCCTCGGCGATGCTGGTCACTACGGATGGTGTTTGATCCCTTTGCCACTAGTTGCAATAAATATGGGCCTCGGCTCACTGAAACACTCGCCAAGTATTCAGCGGAGCTGAGGCGGTTGAAGACGGCAAAAGTCACGGCATCAGAGGTTGTAGTCCAGAAGACGGTGGCGTCGGAGACTGCCACAGACTCCAGGAAGCCCCCGAGTGCCAACGCCTAGCTGTAGTCTGCTGTTTGATCGCCTTTATGTAATAGTCTAGCTTTTCCCTTTTGAATTGTACCTTGTGGGGGTGGCCCTTTTAAGACTTGCTGAACCTTGATGTTTCTTCTGCTGGCATTTATTTATGACTGGTTGGTGTTATTTGTTTCTTACTCTGCTTGTAATAGGGTCCTTCGAGTGGTCCGTCTGACTCACCTCCCACCGATGAACCAGTGGCGCAGCCACGTTCAAAGGTGGAGGAGTTTTCGCTGATGTATCGATTGCATGACCACATAAAACATTTGGAGCGAGAGATGCCCATGATTCGTGGTAGCGCGGACGTGTGGAAGTCAAAGGCTGAAAAAGCCAGTGCGCACGAGAAATACCTTCTGGGTGAGGTGGCTCAGTTGAATGAGCAATTTAAGTGTTAGTTCTTCTAGCCTCTTATCCTTTCTTAGCCATTCACAACAGCACTTTGTCTTTACACTTCGAACTAATTCTTGTAGTTATTAGTGCTCATCACTCGCAGGATGAGAGGGAACGAGTTGCCATTCAACTAAACTACTTGACCCAAGTGCAGCTGAAAGCTAGTGGGTATTTTTGGGCAAAGTAGTCGCATTGGCGGTGCTGCAGGATTGTGCATCACAGGTGCTGCTTTACTTGAAGAAGTCGCATTCGTGCCTCCAGGATATTTTCCAGGCAATGTTCCCCTTGGATGCGATGCCTTCAAGCTTGCTAGCTTTACTGAAGAAGTTTCAAGATGTCAGCGCGGTCCGCGAATGCGTGCGTCAGTAGCTAGTCGCGGGTGCCAAGGCATCATTGGCACTTGTTCGCCTGCATCGGGCTGATTTGGATATCATAGATGTTGCCCCTAGACCGCCGCCCCCGCCAGAACGGATGGCATGGAACATGGTGCCACATTATCGGGCGGTTGATCAGATAGCCAAAGATATCGTCGAGTTCCTCGAAGAATATACAAATGTTCTCCTTTTACGTCAATAGAGTAGCATGACCCTGCACACAGATGCATAGGCATTGTAAAATTCATATAAGTGTGCTGGGTGTTTTTGTTACCCGTTTATATGTAAAAGCTTGCTCGCTTGTATATTTTTCGAGTATTTTGCACTCTGCAATTCCTTTTCGTTAGCCTGACAAATGTTCATCTCAGCACCTTGTCAACCTGTCAGGTGCGTTGTAGCTAGGTTGATTTTACCAAGGGTTTGATTAATAGTGCGTAAACTACTCAGGATACTATGTTATTCGTCTAACGAGGTGGAGAGGGTGGCGTAGCCCCCGAGTGATGTAATTGTAAGTAAAATAGAGACACAAAGTTGGGGGCACTTAGCTTTATTTATTCGCAGAATATCACGAGGTACAATGTATGGCTAAGTAGCCTGGCTGAATAGCCTTTTTTGTAAAGTAAAAACATCTAGGGGTAGAAACGACGCAGCTTCGTGATGTTCCAAGGATTGGAGTATGCGACTCCACTTTCTAGATCTATAAGGTGGTAGGCCGCACCTGGGATTACTTCAGTAATCACATAAGGTCCCTCCTAAGGAGACTCGAACTTTAGGTGCCCTTGTTGCTTTAGTCGCGGGACCAGGTCCCCTTCGATGAAGGACCTGGGGCGCAACCTTCTGTTGTGGTAGTTGCGGAGGTTCTGCTGGTAGAACGTGGATCTTTCCGCTACAATCTTGCGTGCTTCGTTGAGGAGATCGATGGAGTCTTTGAGTGCGAGTGTTGATTCTGCCTCGCTATATGCTACTACCCGTGGGGCTTTGTAGCGCACCTCTACGGGTAGTACCACCTCGACACCATGTACCATGAAGAACAGAGTATAGCCTGTGGTGCTATTTGGAGTTATGTGTTGGATCCATAGTACTGATTGTAACTCCTCGGGCCAGCACCCGGCAGCTCTTTCGAGTGGCCGAAGGAGCCTTTTCTTGATCCCGCCGCAGACGAGGCTGTTGGCCTTAACGAATTGACCATTGGTCTAGGGATGTGCCACCGAGGCGTAGCTGATGTTGATTCCTAGGTTTTCGCAGAAATCCTCGAACTCTTTAGAGGTGAATTTCGTTCCGTTGTCCGTGATGATGCTTTGTGGCACCTTGAACCGAAAGACGACGGACTCGAAGAATTTTATGGCTACTGCCCCTGATTGGTTTGTTACTGGCATGGCCTCAATCCACTTCGTGAATTGGTCGACTGCGATGAGGAGGTAGACGTATCCTTTAGGTGAATATTTTTGCATCTTGCCGACAATGTCGAGTCCCCATTGCGCGAAGGGCCAGGCCACGGGTATTGGCCTATGTTCTGCGCTAGGTGCGTGCAGTTTATTCACGAATTATTGGCAAGAATTGCATCACTGGACGATGTCCTTAGCATCACGCATTACCGTTGGCCAGTAGAATCCAGCTCACAAAGCTTTGGCGACGAGGGTGCGACTGCTAGCATGGTGGCCGCAAGTGCCTTCTTCGTGTATGTCGAGGAGGATGGCTCTTCCGTCCTCGTTGGAGACGCACATTGAAAAACTCCTATGATGTTGCATTTGTACAGTTCACCGTTGATGAGGGCGAAAGGTTTGGATCGTCACTCTATATGACGTGCATATGTTGGGTCATCTAGCAACCTTTTGCTGAAGTACGTGATGTATGATTTTGTCCAGGATGGCTCGATCATCATGACCTCCATGGAGCCTTCGAGTCCCGTATTTGTATCCATGTCCTCGAGTGCCTTTGGCTTGTTGGGTGGCGTAGCCCCCGAGTGTTTTGACGTGTTGGCTTTAAGCTCTGGAGCCTTTGGCTTGATGGAGGGCTCGCAGATGCGCTCTAAAAATACTCCAGGTGGCACTGGGGCACAAGTGGAGCCGATGTTGGCGAGTATATCCGCTTCTTTGTTGCTCTCGCGGCCGACGTGCCACTGCTCATAGCCGTCAAAGTCTCCTTCAAGTGCGTTGTAGAGGTCGCGGTAGGCGATCATGTTGTCGCTTAGAGCATCGCACTAGTTCATGGTTTGATTCACCACAAGTTTGGAGTCGTCGTAGATGACGAGTTTCTTTGCGCCAAAAGCTTTTGCCATCCGCATCCCGTGGAGTAAGGCCTCGTATTCAGCTTCGTTGATGGAGGTTGTGAACTGCATTCACAGAACATATCTCATCTTGTCGCCCTGTGGCGATGTCAGTATGACACCAGCACTAGCTCCCTCTTTACGTTTGGATCTGTCGAAGTGCATTGTCCATAGATAGTACATGTATGGCTTGTCTGGGAGCTGGTTTTCCATCTAGTGTATGAGAAAGTCCGGGAGTACTTGCGACTTGATCGCATCTCGCTTCTTGTATGTGATGTCTCATGGAGACAGTTCTATCCCCCAAAGCACGACCCGTCCGGTGGCGTCTGGGTTGTTCAAGATGTGCCCCAGCAGGGTGTCATTCACCACAATGATCGGGTGCTCCTGAAAGTAGTAGCGTAGTCGCCTAGATGTCATGAAGACATCGTGCGCCAGATTCTGATAATACGGGTACTGCTGCTTCGTTGGTGTGAGCACCTCGCTGAGGTAGTAGACTGGGCGTTCCACCTTGTGGTCTTTATTTTCTTCGGCTCATTCCACTACGAGAATAGTGCTAACCACCTGGTTGGTGGCGGAGATGTATAATAACAGCGACTCCTTTTCTTGAGGTGTCACCATCACCGACGAAGTGGACAAGAGACGCTTCAGGTCCTCGAATTCCTCTTGTTCTTCGTTTGTCCACTCGAATTTGTCAGCCTTGCGGAGGAGTTGGTAGAAGGGCAACACCTTTTCGCCCATTCGACTGATGAGTCGACTGAGCGCCGCGATTAGCCTAGCTAGCTGCTGGACGCCTTTTACGTTCTTCGGCTTCTCCATGGCTAGTATGGACTTTATTTTCTTTGAGTTGGCCTTGATCCCCCTCGTGGAGATGAGGTACCCGAGAAATTGCCCAGATGGTATGCCGAAGGCACATTTGTCTGGATTGAGCTTGATCCGGTAGCGGTCAAGGTTATCGAAGGTTTTGCGGAGATCATCAGGTAACGAGGCTTCCTCTTTGGTTTTGACGATGATGTCGACGACGTAGAATTTAATGTTACGGCCAAGCTGGCTCTTGAGGAAGTCCTGCATACACCGCTTGTAGGTGGCCCCTGCGTTTTTCAGCCCGAAGGGCATAGTTGTGTAGCAGAAGATGCCAAAGGGCGTGATGAATGCCATTTCCTCCTGGCCCTTCTCCTTCATTCAAATCTGGTGATAGACTGAGTAGGCATCGAGGAAGCAGAGGCGCTCGGATCCCGCAGTGGAGTCGATTATCTGGTCGATCCGTGGCAGTGGGAAGTGATCCTTCGGGCAATGCTTGTTCAGGGAGGTGAAGTCCATGCACATTCGCAGGATATCCGTTTCTTTTTTAGGAACAAGCACGGGGTTTTCTAACCAGGTGATTTCCTTGATCTCTCGTATGAAGTTTGCGTCGAGGAGTCTGTTGACTTCCATATCAACCGCTTTTGCCCTTGGTTCATATAGTCGACGTACTGTCTGTTTTACTGGCCTTGCTTCAGGATTCACATTGAGTGAGTGCTCGGCGAATTCTATGAGAATTCTTGGCGTGTCCGCGGGACACTAAGCAAAGATTTCCCAGCACTCACTGAGGAATTCGACGAGCATGAGTTCCTATCCAGAACTCAAGTTGTTGGCGATGAGGGCCATCTTGGTCGGGTCCGTTGGGTGGACCTAGACCGTCTTGGTGTGGATTTTCTTGTCGAAGGATTGGTCAGGTGGGCTTTGCTTGCTCAGAGGTGGTAGACTGTTGTTTGTAGACTCCTTCAGCCTTGCCAGTTCCTCATGCATGCCGAAGGACTAGAAGATTCTGTTGAATTCCCTATCACAGCTGTCGGACCTCTCGAAGCTTCCATTGACTATGATAATGTTGTTTGGGCATGGCATCTTCATATGCTGGTAGGCATAGTGTGGTACAACCATGAACCTTGGGAACGCGATGATACGTCCATTTTGCATCACTATTCTATGTCTTAATTCACTATTATTCATTGATATATTTTGTATTGAGAGGTGATACTTATGTTATTTCATCTATTTTTGCATGGTTGATGACTTTTGGAGCATGGACCGCTGCAGTCAGGATTTTGATGGAAAATGTGCTATTTGGAGGAAAAATTCGTGAAGATCAGAAAATCCAGCAAAATATACGGAAAATCCTTTTTTTCCAGAAGACTAATGATGCTAGAATACGGAGTGGAGATGGGCCATAGGGGGCCCACACCACCCCATGGCACGGGAAGCCCTAGGCCGCGCCAGGAGGTGGTGTGGCTACCCTGGCCCACTCCAGCCTTTCCCCTCTGGCGTATGTCATCCTCCCGAAATCCTAAGACTCGGGGAGCGACCACAGAAAGATTTTGCCGCCTCTGCAAGGCGGAAAACAATGAGAGAGAAAGATCTCTTCGGCAGACAGATTTTTGCCAGGGGAATTCCTTCCCGAAGAGGGGAGATCGTCGCCATCAACACCACCATCAAGTTGTACTTCATCGGGATCATCATCATCATCATCACCACCATCATCACCATCAGCACCCTCATCACCATCTCCATATTGCTGTAACAATTGTGTTGATTCTTGCATAGTTCATAGGGGAAACTTTCCCGGTGTTGATTACTCTTTGTAGTTGATGCTATTGAGTGAACCATTTAATTATTGTTTATGTTCAGATTTTTATACATCATTATTCCATCTCTGATCATGATCCATATGATGTCTTGTGAGTAGTTCGTTTTGTTCTTGAGGACATGGGAGAAGTCTTGTTATTAGTAGTGGAGTTGCGTTGAGAAAGATTCAATAGATTGTTATTTAAGTTGTGGTGTACTTCTTCTAGTGGTGTCATGTGAACGTCGACTACATGACACTTCACCTATATGGGCCTAGGGGAATGCATTGTGTATTTGGCTACTAATCATAGTGGTTGCTGGAGTGACGGAATCTTGAACACCGTTAGGAAACCATTGCACAAGGGACGTACGGGTCTTAGAGTTTAAAGCTGTTGTTAGGTTTCTACCTTAATTACATTTCTTGTACTTACGGATGTTTGCAAGGGGTATAATCACAAGTATGTATTAGTCTTGGACGGGGCGGTACATTAGCATAGGTTCACCCACACAACACTTAGCAAGCTAAAGAACATTAATCGACTATATGAAGCGAAAGCACTTGACAATCTTCCCATGTGTCCTCGAGAACGTTTGGTCATCTTAAGTAATACAACCGGCTTGTCCTTTGCTGCATAAAGGATTGGGCCACTTGCTGCATTTATTCCTACTGTCTTTTATTTACTCGTACTCTGTTTACTTGCTTTATCGAAAACCCCTAAAAATATGTTTGCTAAGTATTTGCAGAGAATTCCTGATCCATACCACTAGCCAACACCTTTTGCTCCTCGTTGGGTTCGACACTCTTACTTATCAAAAATACTGCGATACACCCCCTATACTTGTGGGTCATCAAGACTATTTTCTGGGGCCGTTGCCGGGGAGTGAAGCGCTATTGGAGAGTGGAACTGGTAAAGGAAACTTCTACTATGAGTATTGTTTACTACTGCTAGTTGCTTTATTTTTGTTATGGATAATTTGCTGAGTTTCTTATTTGGTAATGCTACTACCACTGCTAAGGTAGTAGATAAGCCACCACCTGCTAAGAATGATGTTTTCAAAATACCTACAAGAATTATTGATCGTGTTATGGATAACTACTATGTTGGGGATGGAACTGTCCATCCTGATGATCATTTGCGCTTTATACACGAATTATGCGGGTTGTTCAAGTGTGCAGGTATTACTACAGATCGAGTTAAGAAAAAGTTATTTTCATTATCACTGAAAGGAAGAGCTGAGGAGTGGTATAAGCTGCTGAAGAATGGTCAAGCTCTGGAATGGGAGGAAATAGTGCCTCTCTTTTATTCAAAGTTTTATCCTCCTAGTGAGATTCATAAAGATCGGAATCAAATATACAACTTTTGGCCTCTTGATGGAGAGAGTACAACTCAAGCTTGGGGGAGATTGAAGTTACTAATGCTCAAATGTCCCATTCATGAGCTCCCCAAGAATATTATTATCAATAACTTTTATGCAAGGCTCCCTCTACATGATAAAGATTTATTGGATGCTTCTTGTGCTATATCGTTCACTCGCATGGAAGAAGAAGAAGCTAAATGGGATCTTCTGGACCATATTCAAGACAATGCTGAAGCTTGGGAGAATGACAAAGGTAGAAAGTCAGGTATAAATTATGATTATGAATGCATTGAATCTTTTATGGGAACTGATGACTTTCAAAATATTAAAAATGCTTATGGTCTAGACTCTCAAGCTATTGCTTCTTATTTTCAGGCTTTTGCTTCCTACATTGAAGTGCCTAAAAAGAAGTGGAATAAGTATCATGAACCTTATAAAGATGTTGCTAAGAGTGTTCCTGCAAGAAATACTAAAGTTTTTACTGCTAATCATGTCTTACCCAAACCTTACATTGAGAAAATGCCTTTCCCAGTTAAGGTAAAGGAACATTCTATGATAGCTAGTATGGTTAATGAAAGTACAAATAAAGTTGTTGAACCTGATAAACAAATGGTTGATGAACCTATAATAGCAAATGTGAAAGACTTTGTCACTAAGTATGAGGAAGAGGGACACACTATCCTTTGTAAGGATACCTCTAATATTGTTTCACAAAGTAGTGTTATGAGAGCTAGTATTCCCGTGTTTTCTGTTAGAATAAGTGATCATTGCTATGATGGTCCTTGTGATAGCTATATTGTTAAGTTTATGCATGATACTGAAAGTTACTATGAGAGAGGGAAAAGTGTTCTTATGCATCTTAATAATATCAAGTTTCCTCGTTTTATGCTGAAAGTTTTTCTGTTGCACTTCTTTTGCCTTCTTATGCAAGTTGCCTCTTGTTTCATTAACTTATTTGCTTACAAAATCCCCTTGCATAGGAAGTGGGTTAGACTTAAATGTGTATGTGTTTTTGCTTTTTAATGCTCTCTTTCACTTCAATTCATATCCCTATGAGAGCTTCTTCAAAATTATCATGCCCATCTTAATGGCTATAAAGAAAGAGCTTTATGGGAGACAACCCAATTTGTTTTTGCTTTCAGTTTGTTTTTGTTTCTTTGAGTCTTGGAAGTTATTACTTCGTTAATAACTGCTCCTTATCCGTTTTGTTTGGTTTTTGTGTCAAGATCAACTTCTAATGAGAGAGAAGTAAGATTTGGGGAAGTTGCTGTCCTGAAATAGATTTTTGTGCTTCACCGTAAAAATTCGTGAGAGATCTCTGTATGTCGGTTTGAGCTGTAAGTTTTTATGCTTCTTCCCCAGGTTATTAGTTAACTTTGTTAGTTTTGCACTTTTTGATTTGAGCAACAGAAGATTTTCGAAAAAATTCATCTTTAGCTGCTGGTCTGTTTTGACAGATTTTCCACTCTTGCATTTGCTTCTTTATTCGATTTCCTTTTTGAATTCTTTTTGGGTTTTCGGAAGGAGTTTCTACAGTAGCTTATGTTTTGATGGTTTTCAGTTGAAGTTGGATTCAAAAGGTTTTATCACTCCACTTACATTAATGTTGCTAATGAGAATTGTGTGAAGTTTTGTGTGAAAGAAATTTCCAGGAAATGGAGACAATGGTGTAATGAGGAAGAGAAGGGTTTTATGACTCAAGTAATAAGTGTATGAAGATTAAGATATTGATGTTATTCAAGTGGTGACTTCGAAAGAATCTACTAGATACCAAATTTAGAGACCTGCAGAGTCTGTTTTCAAATAGGTAACAGTTCTGGTAAGAAAAGTCCCGCGAAAATACAATCCAACTATATTTTTGCAATTTTTAGTCGATAAGGAAAGCTACGAAGCGAAAAAGGGACGAAAACGGAGCCAGGGTGGCTCACACCACCCTGTGGCACAGGCCCATCCCTGGCCGCGGCACGAGGTGGTGAGTCCGCCCCGGACTCCGCCTCCGACCCGTTTTCTCCCAGTACCTTCCTTTTGATATGAAACTTCGTAATATATAACCCTCCGGATCCCCCGAGGTCCGTATATCGTGTTTTTGTCGTGTTTTTGTTTCGATCTGTTTCTGTCAGGACATACTCTTTGAAAGCTTAGAAGCACAATGGTGTCCGCCAAGGATAAAGGGAAGGATCCTATGGAGGAAGACCTCCAAGACCCCGGGAAGGAGAAATAGATCAAGAGTGAAGGTGAAGAGGAGCAAGGCCAACACCCTCACACCAGCACTACCATTGCAAGCATTGGAGTGGTGGCAAACCCAGCCATTGGAGGGAAGCCTCCTCACCACCATTCAGATCCTTGGTCACTTCCTCCATGCACCAAGAATCCTTTCCATACCCTTATCCATGAGCATCAATACTAGAATATGCCCAAGGGGAAATTACCCTCTAATTGGGATTTGCCTCATTCTAGCCATGTAGGAAAAGAAGACTTCAAGGAGGGAGAGTGGGGAAATAATAGCAAGAGCTGGAATTGTCAACACGACATGATCATGAGCCGCATTGAGCAAAACTCACAGCCGATTCGTAATCTAACCTTCGAGAGTGAAGACTTGGGGAAACTCATCAAAGATCTCATTGAGAGGACACCACCACCACCTAAGGAGTAATTCTTCATCAGGTTTGGCATCCCCTTGGTTTTTTCCAAGCTTGGGGGAGTGCCGCGGTATCACATCACTATCTTCTACCTTTTTACCTTTTTAGTAGAGTCATATCGTGAATAGAGGAGTTATTATGTAGGATGGTTTGCATTATGGAAGTGTCCCCTCTCTCGTTAGATATGTATCCCTTGGTGTGAGTTTCCATTATGGAATATTAATGAGAAGTTCTATCATCCACTCTTTTGCATAGCTTATATTAGTTTTCAATTCGTGGTTATATGATTGATCTTGTTGTTAGTATTGGTATCACTTTGGGATCATTGAGTTAATTTAGTTGGTTTTGGCAAACCTGGCTCGGTCAGTAGCAACACTATTTTTGAGAGTTGGATGAAAAAGATAAAAGTACCTTTAAAGAAAAATAATTTCATCATCTTTCTTTCTTGATTTGCTAATAAGTCTAGTATTCTCCAGTTAAGATCTTTTGTGCTATCACCTAAAGATTGCATGTTTGTCTTTATCACTTGTATGTTTGGTTGTTTCCTTCAACTCATATACTTGCTACCCAACCTTGCTAGCCAAAAACCTGTACTGAGAGGGTATTCTTCTCGTGCATCCACCTCCTTTAAACCAAAACATTTGCCATTTGTGTCCACCATACCTACCTATTAGCATTATTGCTATTCCAAGTAAATTCTTGTTTTATCTACCTCCCAAATTAAACTTGTTATGTGAAAATTAGTGATTAAAGCTCTCACGAACTTGATGGCACACTTTACTTTCTTGCATTTAATAAACTTGAACCATTGGGTCCTTCTTTATTGCGTATATGCTTGCACTTTATGAGTTGAAGTTAGCTGAACCATGTATCATGGGGACTGCTTTGAACACTTCATTTTGTACTTTGTACCTAGTTGATATCACGTTATTTTGCTTATGGATCCCCGCGGTGTGAAATAAAAGTGGAACTTCTAAGATCATGGAGTTTATATGTGTGTTAGAGAAACGCCTGGGCCGCTAGCCTAAGCCATGCCTAATCATGGTGGAAACTTGCAGCATAACTATAGTGAGCATTCTATGAAGCATCCTCAATAAAAACCTATGCAAGTAGCAAATAAAAAGATCGCTGAGGTGCTCACTGTCTGCTTGCCTTGTCATTTTGATTATGGGATAGCTCATGTGTCATGTGCAAGGGGTACCCCGTTGGCGGTTCTCAATGATACACATATATTTACAATGACAAGAGCTTGCTCATGACTGAAGTTGAGTAGCATGAGGATCGGTACTCATAAGTAAGGGGCATGAGATTTCAACTTATAACTTGTCAAGCATATCCTCTTAGTTGTGTCACTTTAACCTTAATCACCTAAAGATGCCTATGATAGGGGCAATGAGAGCTAAAAGCTAGTAAGTATCATAATTTTTGGGAGCTCTTTATGAGACTTGCAATCCCTACTTCCCTCTTTGAAGGGCCCTTCTTTTACTTTGTAGTTGAGTCAGTAAACCTACTCCCTTCTATCTCAGCAAGTATTTTGAGTTGTTGTGTTACATTCATTCATATGATGATTTATTCAATCATGTTTCTTATGTTCCTTGTCTTGCACATTGCTCTTATCTTGATGTTTACTACTTTGAAAGCTATCATTGAAAAACTAGCTACTTGTGAACTCCAGCAAATTATCAACTATTCTTCGACCAAGAGCTAAGTTTGCCATTACCAATTATGATTCACTTTATGTATCTTTATTGTGTTTCCTTTACTTATTACAAGTTGAGTTATATAATAGTGAGTTGTCTTCTATTATGATCTATGCTTTTGATGAATGTGATGCTTCTTGTCGGTATTATTTTATCGACTCTTCACTCCATAAACCTGAGGCCATGTTTATTGAGATCAGTTTCGCTTGGGGACAAGCAAAGTCTAAGCTTGGGGGGAGTTGATACGTCCATTTTGCATCACTATTCTATGTCTTAATTCACTATTATTCATTGATATATTTCGTATTGAGAGGTGATACTTATGTTATTTCATCTATTTTTGCATGGTTGATGACTTTTGGAGCATGGACCGCTGCAGTCAGGATTTTGATGGAAAATGTGTTGTTTGGAGGAAAAATTCACGAAGATCAGAAAATCCGGGAAAATATACGGAAAATCCTATTTTTCCAGAAGACTAAGGATGCCAGAAGACGGAGTGGAGATGGGCCACAGGGGGCCCACACCACCCCATGGCGCGGGCAGCCCTAGGCCGCGCCAGGAGGTGGTGTGGCCACCCTGGCCCACTCCAGCCTCTCCCCTCTAGAATATATCATCCTCCCGAAACCCTAAGACTCGGGGAGCGACCATAGAAAGATTCCGCCGCCTCTGCGGGGCGGAGAACACCAAGAGAGAAAGATCTCTCCGGCAGACAGATTTCTTCTGGGGGAATTCCTTCCCGGAGAGGGGAGATCATCGCCATCAACACCACCATCAAGCTGGACTTCATCGGGATCATCATCATCATCATCACCACCATCATCACCATCAGCACCCTCATCACCATCTCCATATTGCTGTAAAAATTGTGTTTAATCTTGCATATTTCATAGGGGAAACTTTCCCGGTGTTGATTACTCTTTGTAGTTGATGCTATTGAGTGATCCATTGAATTATTGTTTATGTTCAGATGGTTATACATCATTATTCCATCTATGATCATGATCCATATGATGTCTTGTGAGTAGTTTGTTTTGTTCTTGAGGACATGGGAGAAGTCTTGCTGTTAGTAGTGGAGTTGCGTTGAGAAATATTCAATAGATTGTTATTTAAGTTGTGGTGTACTTCTTCTAGTGGTGTCATGTGAACGTCGACTACATGACACTTCACCTATATGGGCCTAGGAGAATGCATTCTGTATTTGGCTACTAATCATAGGGGTTGCCGGAGTGACAGAAACCTGGACCCCCGTTAGGAAACCATTGCACAAGGGACGTACGGGTCTTAGAGTTTAAAGTTGTGGTTATGTTTCTACCTTAATTACTTTCTTATACCTACGGATGTTTGCAAGGGGTATAATCACAAGTATGTATTTGTCTTGGATGGGGCGGTACATTAGCACAAGTTCACCCACACAACACTTAGCAAGCTAAAGAAGACTAATCGACTATATGAAGCGAAGCACTTAACAGTCTTCCCATGTGTCCTCGAGAACGTTTGGTCATCTTAAGTAATACAACCGGCTTGTCCTTTGTTGCATAAAGGATTAGGCCACTTGCTGCATTTATTCCTACTATCTTTTATTTACTCGTACTTTGTTTACTTGCTTTATCGAAAACCCCTAAAAATCCATTTGCTAAGTATTTGCAGAGAATTCCTGATCCATACCACTAGCCAGCACCTTCTGCTCCTCGTTGGGTTCGACACTCTTACTTATAGAAAATACTGCGATACACCCCCTATACTTGTGGGTCATCACGCGACATGTCCGAGGATGTAGTGGTATTGCGAGGGCCAGTCGACAACTTCAAATTTGATGCGCTCTCGTCAGAAATTTGCCGGTGTTCCGAAGATGACGTCCAGACTGATCTTGCCCAGGGGTATATGCCCTTCTCTAGGACAATGCCATGGAATGTTTTGTCTAAAGTTCCCAGACATGACAGAGGAATTCGCATGGCTTGCAAGGTGCTTGCGAACATGAGGTTGATGCCGCTTCCTCCGTCCATGAAGACGCGACTCATCTCAAAGCCTCCAATTTGTGCCTCGAGTACCGGGGGCAGTGACCTGGGCGAGGTACTTGGCACGGATGATCGGGCTTGTCGAAGGTAATGCATGACTCACTTCCACTGAGGTACTCAGTGGTGGAGGGCGGAGAATTCATTGCCAAATTGAATTCACGAGTGATTGATTTTTGCACCAAAATTGATGGGCATCCTTTTTTGATCATCCCCATGTTTCCCAGTGCTCGCGGATATGGCTCGCTTCCGTGGTTTTGGACTAGCGCAGCTGCACGTGGTGGTGGCCCGGGTGGCGGTGGAGGTGCTCCATTAGCCACAACACCTGGGGCAGCTCCATAGCCCTAGTTTATCGCGTCACGATTCATCTGAGCTATGCCTTTGTGGAGCTTGAGGAACTCACGACAGTCCTTTAGAAGGTGGCTGGATTACTTTTTGCCGTCGTGTTTGTCAATGTAGAAGTGTACGTTACACGGTCCAGACAGTTTTTCCTAGATAGATGTTTTGGGTGCCTCATCGCGAGTGCGGTGTTGCCACACTTGCGTGGTTTTACGGCTATCGTGGTATCTGCTATGGCGGTTGTTGTCATCCCGTTTGTCAGCGTAGCTAGCCGAAACCATATCGACCTCCTCGCGGTCCTCGTAACCGCGCATTCAACGTTTTCCTTGGCGATCACGTATGCGGCCAAGGTCGTCGTCATCATCAGAGTGGACACTGTTTTTCACCGAGTCCTCTCGATCGGCCCACCTGTTCACGATCTCCATCAGGTGGTCGATTGTTTTGGGCTTCGAGCGGCCCATCTCCTCCCTAAGTTCTCTGCGGCATACGCCGCCATTGAATGCGTCGATTGCGCAGTCCTCGAAGATGTCTTCTATGGAGTTTTTGATGATGGACCATGTCTGGATGTATGAGCGCAGGGACTCGCCAGTCTTCTGGTAGAATCCTCTTAATTTTTGATTGATGCGGGCCTTTTGTAAGTGCCCTTGAACTTTCACAGGAAGCTGTAGACCATCTCTTCCCAGCCGCGAATCGATCCGCGCGGGAGGTTGTTGAGCCACGCATGAGCAGCACCTTGTAGATGTAGCTGGAGGCATTGCATTGTCGTGGTCGTGGTTCCGCCGTGCAGCTTGACAGAGCAAATGTGATCCTCCAGCCAGATCTTCGGGTCGTGAAGGCCATCGAATTTTGGGTTCTCCGATGGGAGTTTGAACCCCTTTGGCATTCGCTTTTGCCGTATGGCTCTTCCAAAGCAGCTGGCACTGTAGAGTTCTATCCCGTCATCTTCCATGTCAGTCGAATGAGCACGCCTCGCGTGCATCTTCTCGACTTTGCGCTGCATGATGTCATCACGCGTGTCGTAGTCATAGTCGTGCCATTGTGAGCGGTGTCATCGCTGGAGGAGGGGGAGGAATAGCGCTTGGCCAGAGCCTTTTTTTTGTTTGGCTCCGATGTTGGATCCTTGATGAGGGCAGCTTTGACTAGTCCTAGGCCCGTGATCATAGATCGGTGCATGGCGGCTCGCGGGTCCCCCGCCGGTGGCTGGTTGTTGAACAGGTACATGGTGGCCGCTGTCACCGCTGCTTGCGGTGTTTTCGGGAGCACATTGCCCCGCATATCCACCGACATAGATGAGAAGTCGAGGACTCGCGCGGCCTCTTCTCTCTTCTTACCGGTGAGATGAGCCAGTCGAGAACGTCTCTTGGCGGCTATATGATTGTTACCCTTGGAGGAGGATCCTCCAATGGAGGAGAGCTGAGCTGGGCGAACGCTCAACTCATCCGCTGCCTTCGTGCGTGCATCGAGCTGGGCGATTACTTGTTGCTGGCACTTGAATTCTTCCTTGAGCAGCCAGTGATAACCCATCAACATGTATTGCGATGAGTTTGGTGGCAGGGGTTGCCCCGCAGGGCCTCTCGGCAGCGAGCCCACTCAGCGTCATTGAGTTTTATCAGCACGCACTCTTGGGTATGTTCATTTGTAGTAAGGTGCAGATGACTCTCTGGCCCGTTGTTGGTGGGTGCTCCATTGGAGGGACCACCGTTCTCGACTAGGATACCACCGCCAGTAGCGGTGTTGTCCCGATTGTCATCATTGTCGCCTGTGTTGACGACGATGCACATGTAATGTTTGGGGAAGCTGTTGCTTCCGCAGCTTTCGGATCCGGAGCCGTGTGCTCCATCTTCTGTGGACAGATCACCCAGATTAGACTCACGACCGATGTCACTGTCTGTATTCCCGACTATTGTCGGGGCGTTGTGTTCGTTCAGGGTGCCGATCAACGGTGGAAACCACGATGCTGGAGCAATCGCGGGGACCTTAGGCTGGTCAGGGAGGCAAAGTGTTCCTAGCCGACCAACATGGAAGCGTAAGCTCCTGATCACCAGGCCGATCCCATCGCCAATGGACTCAAAATCCGGGCGAGTGGCCGGCGTGTGGACGGTGAAGTCGAAGGCGCCAAAAAGGTGGCGAATCCCCGCTGTTGCAGAGTCGTAGATTGCGGTTGATGGAGCCAAGGAAGCTGCAACATCAGCACACCCTTTTCCCATAGACGGCACCAATTTACGACGGGTTAACTCATCAATGCCCATCGTAGATGGACTTAGGTTCGAGGAAGTGGGAGCGCCGGAGGCATTGATCGGCTAGCAAACAAACACACCGGGACGCAAGGTTTACCTAGAATCAGGCCTCGTAGAGGACCCTACTCCTTCTTGTCTTCTCTTGGAATTATCGAGGAGTCAAAAGTTACAGGGGGTACGCAGATGTAATCTGGCGATGGTGTGGAAACTAGGGTTGTGATCGTCCTCCTCGCCGCCCCCTCCTAGCCTATATATAGATAGGCTAGGTCTTAGGATAGCAGGTCGAGTCGGTTACATATTAGGGTTTTCCCTTTAAACTTTTATCTTAACTCTCATGGGTCACCCGAATCTTGGCCGGGCCTTAGCAACGTCGTGGGATTCTTCAATACTAGACGGTATATGCCAAGCTCGAGTACCTGTAAGGTATGCCCATGTCACTTTGTCATCTGCAGAAAAGAACAAACAATTGAAACGTTCTTTACTTTTATGCTTTTTATTCCTGAAGTTTACATTTTGGTTTTATTTAAATACATCCAATTTAATCCAAATTTCATTCTTATTTCCACACTTGCACTCAATTGACTCGAAGACCTGTGACAACTTTGAGTGTGACAGAGACTTTGTTCATAAACACTTACCTTTGGGCTCCATGTGGGATCGATATCTATACTTCGACATGTTGGGATTCAACTGCCACATGTTGGGATTCAACTGCCACATGCACTAGAGCACTAGTTTGAAAGATGTTGCATGACCACACCCACTTGGATCTGTGTGCGTGTCATTGTGTTTTGGAAAAGAACACATGCAATGTCACTACAACATGTTTCCAACCATGTCCAGGAACCCTAGCAACATGCTGGGCTTCAACTGTCACATGCAGTGGAGCACAAGTTTGAATTTGTTAGCATCACCACATCCACTTGGATGTGTGTGTGTCATTATGGTTTGGAAAAAACACATGAAATGTGACTCCATCATGGGTCCAACCTTGTCCAGGAACAGTAGAACATGCTGGGATTCAACTGCCACATGAAGTGGAGCACTAGTTTGAAAGACGCTGCATAACCACACCCACTTGGATATGTCTGTGTGTATCATTATGGTTTGGAAAATAACACATGCAATGTCACTCCAGCATGTCTCCAACCATGTCCAGGAACCCTAAGAACATTCTGGGATTGTACTACCACGTGTAGTGCAACACCAATTTGAAAGATGTTGCATTACCACACCCACTTCTGTGTGTATGATTGTGGTTTGGAAAAGAACACATGCACTGTCACTACACTATGTGTCCAACCATGTCCAGGAAACCTATAAACAACTGGGATTTAACTGGCACATGAAGTGGAGCACCAACTTGGGTGTGTTTGTGTGTATGTATCATTGTGTTTTGGAAAAGAACACATGCAATGTCACTCAAGCATGTGTCTAACCATGTCTAGGAACCCTAGAAACATGCTGGGATTCAACTGCCACATTTAGTGGAGCACTAGTTTGAAAGATGTTGCATCACCACACACACTTGGATGTGTGTATGACATTATGGTTTGGAAAAGAACACATGTAATGTCACTCCAACATGTGTCCAACCATGTCCAAGAACCCTAGCTACATGCTGGGATTCAACTGCCAAATGTAGTGGAGCACCAGCTGCAAGATGTTGCATAATCACACCCACTCGGATATGCGTGCATGTCATTGTGATTTGGAAAAGAACACATGCAATGTCACTCCAGCATGTTTCCAACCATTTCTAGGAACCCTAGCAACATGTTGGGCTTCAACTGCCACAAGCAGTGGAGCACCAGTTTGAATGACAATTCATCACCACATCCACCTGGATGTGTGTGTGTATCATTGTGATTTGGAAAAGAACACATGCAATGTCACTCCAGCATGTGTCCAACCATGTCCAGGAACCCTAGCAAAATGTTCGGATTCAGCTGCCACTTGAAGTGGAGCACTAGTTTGAAAGATGTTGCATCACCACACCCATTTAGATATATGTGTGTCTATCATTGTGGTTTAGTAAAGAACACATGCAATGTCACTCCAGCATGTTTCCAACTATGTCCAGGAACCCTTGCAACATTCTAGGATTCAACTGCCACTCGATCATGTGTCCAACCATGTATAGGAACCCTAGCAACATCCTTTGATTCAGTTGCCAGATACAGTGGAGCACCAGTTTAAAAGATGTTGCATCACCACACCCACTTGGGTGTGCGTTTGTATATCGTTGTGGTTCGGAAAAGAACATGTGCAATTTCACTCCAGCATGTGTCCAACCATGTCCAGGAACCCTAGCAACATGCTGGGATTCAACTGCCACATGTAGTGGAGAACCAATTTGAAAATTGTTGCATCACAACACCCACTTGGACATGTGTGTGTGTATCATTTTGGTTTGGAAAAGAACACATGCAATGTCACTCTAGCATGTGTCCAACACCGTCCAGGAACCCTAGCAACATGCTGGGATTCAACTGCCACATGCAATGGAGCACCACTTTGAAACATGTTGCATCACCACACCCACTTGGATGTGTGTGTGTGGATCATTGCGGTTTTGAAAAGAACACATGTAATGTCACTCCAGCATGTCTCCAACCATGTCAAGGAACCCTAGCAACATGTTGGGATTCAACTGCCACATGTAGTGGAGCACCATTTTGAAAGATGTTGGATCACCACACCCACTTGGGTGTGTGTGTGTATCATTGTGGTTTAGAGAATAACAATGCAATGTCACTCCAACATGTGTCCAACCATGTCCAGAAACCCTAGCAACATGTTGGGGGATTCAACTGCCACATGTAGTGGAGCACCAGTTTGAAAGATGTTGCATCACTAGACCCACTTATATGTGTGTGCATGTGTCATTGTGGTTTGTAAAAGAACACATGCAATGTCACTCCAACATGTGTCCAACCATGTACAGGAACCCTAGAAACATGATATAATTCAACTGCCACATGAAGTGGAGCACCAGTTCTAAATATGTTGCATCACCACACCCAGTTGGATGTGTGTGTGTTTATGTCATTGTGGTTTGGAAAAGAACACTTGCAATTTTACTCTAGCATGTGTCCAAGCAACTCCAGGAACCCTAGCAAGATGCTGGGATTCAACTGCCACATGTCGAGGAGCACCAAATTGAAAGATTTTGCATCACGACACCCACTTGGATGTGTGTGCTTGTCATTATAGTTTGGAAAAGAACACATGCAATGTCACTCCATCATGTGTCCAACCATGTCTAGGAACCCTAGCAACTTGCTGGGCTTCAACTGCCACATGTAGTGGAGCACCAGTTTGAAAATTGTTGCATCACCACATGCACTTGCATATGTGTGTGTGCCATTGTGTTTTGGAAAAGAATACATGCAATGTCACTCCGGCATGTGTCCAACCATGTCTAGGAACCATAGCAACATGGTGGGATTCAACTGCCACATGAACTGGAGCACTAGTTTGAAAGCTATTGCATCACCACACCCACTTGGATATGTGTGTGTGTATCATTGTGGTTTGGAAAGGAACACATGCAATGTCACTACAGCATGTGTCCCACCAGGTCCAGGAACCCTAGCAACATACTCGGATTCAACTTCCACATGTAGTGGAGCACCGGTTTGAAAGATATTGCATCACCACACCCACTTGGATGTGTGTGTGTGTCATTGTGGTTTGCAAAAGAACACATGCAATGTAACTCCAGCATGTGTCCAACCATGTCCAGGAACCGTAGAAACATGCTGGGATTTAACTGCCACATGCAGTGGAGCACTTGTTTGAAAGATGTTGCACCACCACACCCGCTTGGATGTGTGTGGGTGTATCGTTGTGGTTTTGAAAAGAACACATGGAATGTCACTCCAACATGTGTCCAACCATTTCAAGGAACCCTAGCAATATGCTGGGATTCAACTGCCACATGAGTGGAGCACTAGTTTGAAATATGGTGCATCACCACACCCACTTGGGTGTGTGTGTATCATTGTGGTTTGGAAAATAACACATGCAATGTCACTCCAGCATGTGTCCAACCATGTCCAGGAACCCTAGCAACATTCTGGGATTCAACTACCACATGTAGTGGATCACCAGGTTGAAAGATGTTGCATCGCCACTCCCACTTGTGTGTGTCTATCATTGTGGTTTGGAAAATAACACATGCAATGTCACTCCAGCATGTGTCCAACCATGTACAGGAACCCGAGCAACATTCTGGGATTCAACTACCACATGGAGTGGAGCACCAGTTTGAAAGATGTTGCATCGCCACACCCACTTGTTTGTGTGTATCATTGTGGCTTGGAAAAGACCATATGCAATGTCACTCAAGTACATGTCCAACCATGTCCAGGAACACTAGCAACATGATGGGATTCAACTGGCACATGTAGTGGAGCACTAGCTTCAAATCTATTGCGTCACCACACCAACTTGGGTGTGTCTACGTATGTACCATTGTGTTTTGGAAAATAACACAAGCAATGTCACTGCAGCATGTGTCCATCCATGTCCAGGAACCCTAGAAACATGCTGTAATTCAACTGCCACATGCAAGTGGTACACCAGTTTGAAAGGTGTTGCAACACCACACCCACTTGGGTGTGTGCATCACCACACCCACTTGGAAAAGAACACATGCAATGTCACTCCAGCGTGTGTCCAACCATGTCCAACAACCCTAGCAACATGTTGTGATTCAAGTGCCACATGTAGTGGAGCACCAGTCTGCAAGATGTTGAATCATCACACCCACTTGGATGTGTGTGCATGTCATTGTAGTTTGGAAAAGAACACATGCAATGTCACTCCAGCATCTTTCCAACCATGTCTAGGAACCCTAGCAACATGTTGGGCTGCAACGCCACAAGGAGTGGAGCACCAGTTTGAAAGATGCTGCATCACCACATCCAGTTGGATGTGTGTTTGTGTGTCATTGTGGTTTGGAAAAGATGACATGCAATGTCATTCCAGCATGTCAGCAACCATGTCCAGGAACCGTAGAAACATGTTGGGATTTAACTACCACATGAAGTGGAGCACCAGTTTGAAAGATGTTGCATCACCACACTCACTTGGATCTATGTGTGTATATCATTGTGGTTTTGAAAATAACACATGCAATGCCACTCCAGCATTGGTCCAACAATTTTAAGGAACCCTAGCAACATGCTAGGATTCATTTGCCACATGTAGTGGACCACCAGTTTGAAACATGTTGCATCACCAAACCCACTTGGGTGGGTGTGTGTATCATTGTGATTTGGGAAATAACACATGCAATGTCACTCGAGCATGTGTCCAACCATGTCCAGGAACCCTAACAACATGCTTTGATTCCACTGCCACATTTAGTCTAGCACCAGTTTGAAAGATGTTGCATCACCACACCCACTTGGATGTGTGTGTGTCTTTTTAGTTTGGAAAAGAACACATATGTCACTCCAGCATGTGTCCAACAATGTCCAGGAACCCTTGCAACATTCTAGGATTCAACTACCACATGGAGCGGAGCACCAGTTTGAAAGATGTTGCATCACCACACCCACTTGTGTGTGTAGCATTCTGGTTTGGAAAAGAACACATGCAATGTCACTCAAGTATGTGTCCAACCATGTCCAGGAACCCTAGCAACATGATGGGATTCAACTGGCACATGTAGTGGAGCACTAGCTTGAAATATGTTGCGTCACCACACCAACTTGGGTGTGTCCATGTATGTATCGTTGTGTTTTCGAAAAGAACACATGCAATGTCACTCCATCATGTGTCTAACCATGTCCATGAACCGTAGAAACATGCTAGGATTTAACTGCCACATGCAGTGAAGCACGAATTTGAAAGATGTTGCATCACCACACCCACTTGGCTGTGTGTGTATCATTGTGGTTTTGAAAAGAACACGTGCAATGTCACTCCACCATGTGTCCAACCATTTCAAGGAACCCTAGCAACATGTTTGGATTCAACTGCCACATGTGGTGGAGCACCAGTTTTAAAGATATTGCATCGCCACACTGACTTGGGTGTGTGTTTATCATTGTGGTTTGGAAAATAACACATGCAATGTCACTCGATCATGTGTCCAACCATGTCCAGGAACCCCAGCAACATGCTTTGATTCAACTGCCACATGCAGTGGAGCACTAGTTTCAAATATGTTGCATCACCACACCCACTTGGATGTGTGTGTGTGTTATTGTGGTTTCGAAAAGAACACATGTAATGTCACTCCAGCATGTGTCCAACCATTTCCAGGAACCCTAGCAACATTATGGGATTCAACTACCACATGGAGTGGAGCACCAGTTTGAAAGATGTTGCATCACCACACCCACTTGTGTGTGTGTATCATTATGGTTTGGGAAAGAACACATGCAATGTCACTCCACTATGTGTCCAACCATGTCCACGAACCCTAGCAACATGCTGGGATTCAACTGGCACATGTAGTTGAGCACTAGCTTGAAACATGTTGCATCACCACACCAACTTGGGTGTGTCTGTCTATGTGTCATGGTGTTTTGGAAACGAACAGATGCAATGTCACTCTAGCATGTTTCCAACCATGTCGAGGAACCCTAGCAACTTGTTGGGATTCAAGTACCACATCAGTGTAGTACTAGTTTGAAAGATGTTGCATCACCATACCTACTTGGATGTTTCTGTGTGTCATTGTGGTTTGGAAAAGAATACATGCAATTTCACTCCAGCATGTGCCCAACCATGTCCAGGAACCCTAGCAACATGCTGGGATTCAAATGCCACATGTAGTGGAGTACCAGTTTGCAAGATGCTACATCATCACACCCACTTAGATGTGCATGCGTGTCATTGTGGTTTGGAAAAGAACACATGCAAGGACACTCCAGCATGTTTCCAACCATGTTTAGGAACCCTAGCAACATGTTGGGCTTCAACTGCCACAAGCAATGGAGCACCAGTTTGAAAGATGTTGCATCATCACATCCACTTGGATGTGTGTGTGTGTGTCATTGTGGTTTGAAAAATAACACATGCAATGTCACTCCAGCATGTGTCCAACCGTGTCTAGGAACCCAAGAAACATGCTGGATTCAACTACCATATGCAGTGGAGGACCAGTTTGAAAGATGTTGCATCACCACACCCATTTAGATATATCTGTGTTTATCATTATGGTTTAGTAAAGAACACATGAAATGTCACTCCAGCATGTGTCCAACCATGTCTAGGAACCCTATCAACATTCTGGGATTCAACTACCACATGTAGTGGAGGACCAGTTTGAAAGATGTTTCATCTCCACACCTACTTGGGTGTGTGTGTGTATCATTGTGGTTTGGAAAAGAACACGTGCAATTTCACTCTAGCATGTGTCCAACCATTTCTAGGAACCCTAGCAACATGCTTTGAATCAACTGCCACATAAAGTGGAGCACGAGTTTGAAAGATGTTGCATCACCACACCCACTTGGATCTGTGTGTGTCATTGTGGTTTGGAAAAGAACACATGCAATGTCACTCCAGCATGTGTCCAACCATCTCTAGGAAACCTAACAACCTTTTTGGATTCAACTACCACATGAAGTGGAGCACGAGCTTGAAAGATGTTGCCTCACCACACCAACTTGGATGTGTCTGTGTGTATGTATCATTGTTTTTTGGAAAAGAACACATGCAATGTCACTCTAGCATGTGTCCAACCATATCCAGGAACCCTAACAACTTGCTGGGATTCAACTACCACATGCAGTGGAGCACTAGTTCGAAAGATGTTGCATCACCACACCCACTTGGATATGTGTGTGTCGTTGTGGTTTGGAAAAGAACACATGCAATGTCACACCATCATGTGTCCAACCATGTCCAGGAACCCTAGCAACATGCTGGGATTCAACTGCCACATGTAGTGGAGCACCAGTTTGCAAGATGTTGCATCATCACACCCAATTGGATCTGCGTGAGTGTCATTGTGGTTTGGAAAAGAACAAATTCAATGTCACTCCAGCACGTTTCGAAACATGTATAGGAACCCTAGCAACATGTTGGGCTTCAACAGCCATAAGTAGTGGAGCACCAGTTTGAAAGGTGTTGCATCACCACATCCACTTGGATGTGTGCGTGTGTCATTGTGGTTTGGAAAAGGACGCGTGCAATGTCACTCCAGCATGTGTCCAACTATGTCATGGAACCCTAGCAACATGCTGGATTCAACTGCCACATGCAGTGGAGCACCAGTTTGAAAGATGTTGCATCACCACATCCATTTAGATATATGTGTATGTATCATTGTGGTTAGGTAAAGAACACATGCAATGTAACTTGAGCATGTGCCCAACCATGTCCAAGAACCCTAGCAACATTCTGGGATTCAACTGCCACATGCAGTGGAGCACAAGTTTGAAAGATGTGCATCACCACACCCACTTGGACATGTGTGTGTGTCATCGTGGTTTCGAAAAGAATACATGCAATGTCACTCCGGCATGTGTCCAACCATGTCCAGCAACCCTAGCAACATGCTGTAATTCAACTGACACGTGTAGTGGAGCACTAGTTTGAAAGATGTTGCATCACCACATCCACTTGGATGTGTGTGTGTCATTGTGTTTTAGAAAAGAACACATGCAATGTCACTCCAGTATGTGTCCAACCATATCGAGGAACCGTAGAAACATGTTGGGATTTAACTGCCACATGCAGTGGAGCACCCGTTTGAAAGATGTTGCATCACCACACCCAATTGGATGTGTGTGTGTGTATCACTGTGGTTTTGAAAAGAACACATGCAATGTCACTCCAGCATGTGTCCAACTATTTGAAGGAATCCTAGCAACATGCTGGGATTCAACTGCCACATGCATAGGAGGACCTGTTTGTAAGATGTTGCATCACCACACCCACTTGGGTGTGTGTGTGTATCATTGTGGTTTAGAAAATAACACATGCAATGTCACTCGATCATGTGTCCAACCATGTATAGGAACCCTAGCAACATCCTTTGATTCAGTTGCCAGATACAGTGGAGCACCAGTTTGAAAGATGTTGCATCACCACACCCACTTGAATGTGTGTGTGTGTCATTGTGGTTTCGAAAAGAACACATGCAATGTCACTCCAGCATGTGTCCAACCATGTCGAGAAACCCTAACTACATTCTGGGATTCAACTACCACATGTAGTGGAGTACCAGTTTGAAAGATGTCGCATCACCATACCCACTTGGGTGTGTGTTTATCATTGTGGTTTGTAAAAGAACACATGCAATGTCACTCTAGTATGTGCCCAACCAGGTCCAGGAACCCTAGCAACATGATGGGATTAAACTCGCACATGTAGTGGAGCACCAGCTTGAAAGATGTCGTGTCACCACACCAACCTAGGTGTGTCCATATTTATGTATCATTGTGTTTTGCAAAATGACACATGCAATGTCACTCCAGCATGTGTCGAACCATGTATAGGAACCCTAGAAACTTGTTGGGATTCAACTACCACATGAAGTGGAGCACCAGTTTGAAAGATGTTGCATCACCACACCCACATGTATGTGTGTATCTCATTGTGGTTTGGAAAAGAACACATGCAATGTCACTCCAGCATGTGTCCAACCATGTCCAGTTACCCTAGCAACATGCTAGGATTGAACTGCCACATGCAGTGGAGCACCCGTTTGAAAGTTGTTGCATCACCACACCGACTTGGATGTGTGTGTGTCATTGTGGTTTGGAAAAGAACACATGAAAATGTAACTCCAGCATGTGTCCAACCATGTCCAGGAAACCTAGCAACATGTTGGGATTCAACTGCCACATGCAGTGGAGCACCAGTTTGAAAGATGTTGCATGACCACATCTACTTGGATGTGTGTGTGTCTGTCATTGTTTTGGAAGAGAACACATGCAATGTCACTCCAGCATCTGTCCAACCATCTCTAGGAACCCTAGCAACATTGTAGTTCCAACTACCACATGCACTGGAGCACTAGTTTGAAATATGTTGCATCACCACACCCATTTAAATATATGTGTGTGTATCATTGTGGTTAGGTAAAGAACACATGCAATGTCACTCCAGCATGTGGCCAACCATGTCCAGGAACCCTAGCAACATTCTGAGATTCAACTCCCACATGCAGTGGAGCACCAGTTTGGAAGATGTTGCATCACAACACCCACTTGGGTGTGTGTGTATCATTTTGGTTTGGAAAAGAACACGTGCAATTTCACTCCAGAATGTGTCCAACAATGTGCAAGAACCCTAGAACCATGCTGGGATTCAACTGCCACATGCCGTGGAGCACTAGTTTGAAAGATGGTGCATCACCACACCCATTTGGACAAGTGTGCGTGTCATTGTGGGTTGGAAAAGAACACATGCAATGTCACTCCAGCTTGTGTCCAACCATGTCCAGGAACCCTAGCAACTTGTTGTAATTCAACTGCCACATGCAGTGGAGCACCACTTGGATGTGTGTGTGTGCGTATGTATGTCTCATTGTGGTCTGGAAAAGAACACATGCAATGTCACTCCAGCATGTGTCCAACCATTTCAAGGAACCATAGAAAAATGCTGGGATTTCACTGCCACATGTAGTGGAGCACCAGTTTTAAAGATGTTGCATCACCACACCCACTTGGATGTGTGTGTGTATCATTGCGGTTTGGAAAAGAACACATGCAATGTCACTCCAGCACATTTCCATCCATGTCTAAGAACCCTAGGAACATGTTGGGCTTCAACTGCCACAAGCAGTGGAGCACCAGTTTGAAAGATGTTTCATCACCACATCCACTTGGATGTGTGTGTGTGTGTGTGTAATTGTGGTTTGGAAAAGAACACATGCGATGTAGCTCTAGCATGTGTCCAACCATGTCTAGGAACCCTAGCTACATTCTGGGATTCAACTGCCACATGCAGTGGAGCACCAGTTGGAAAGATGTTGCATCACCACACCCACTTGGGTGTGTGTGTATCATTGTGGTTTGGAAAAGAACACATGCAATGTAACTCTAGCGCGTGTCCAACCATGTCCAGGAAACCTAACAACATTCTAGGATTCAACTACCACATGCAGTGGAGTACCAGTTTGAAAGATGTTGCATCACCACACCCAATTTGGTGTGTGTGTGTATCATTGTGGTTTTGAAAAGAACAAATGCAATGTCACTATTGTATGTGTCCAACCATGTCCAGGAACCCTAGCATCATGCTCGGATTCAACGGGCACATGTGTGGAGCACCAGCTAGAAAGATGTTACCTCACCACCCCAACTTGGGTGTGTCTGTGTTTATGTATTATTGTGTTTTGTAAAAGTACACATGTAATCTCACTCTAGCATGTGTCTAACCATGTCCAGGAACCCTAGAAACTCACTGGGATTCAACTGCCACATGGAGTGGAGCACCAGTTTGAAAGATGCTGCATCACCACACCCACTTGGATGTGTGTGTGTCAATGTGGTTTGGACAAGAACACATGCAATGTCACTCTAGCATGTGTCCAACCATGTCCAGGAACACTAGAAACATGTTGGGATTCAACTGCCACATGTAGTGGAGCGACAGTTTGCAAGATGTTGCATCATCACACCGACTTGGATGTGCGTGCGTGTCATTGTGGTTTGGAAAAGAACAGATGCAATGTAACTCCAGCACGTTTCCAACCATGTATAGCAACCCTAGCAACATGTTGGGCTTCCACTTCCACAAGTAGTGGAGCACCAGTTTGAACGATGTTGCATCACCACATCCTATTGGATGTGTGTGTGTCTGTGTCATTATGGTTTGGAAAAGAACAGATGCAATGTCACTCTAGCATGTGTCGAACTATGTCTAGGAACCCTAGCAACATGCTGGATTCAACTGCCACATGCAGTGGAGCACCAGTTTGAAAGATGTTGCATCACCACACCCATTTAGATATATGTGTGTGTATCATTGTGGTTTGGTAAAGAACACGTGCAATTTCACTCTAGCATGTCTCCAACCATGTCCAGGAACCCTAGCATCATGCTAGGATTCAAATGCCACATGCCGTGGAGCACCAGTTTGAAACATATTGCATCACCACACCCACTTGGACATGTGTGTGTGTCATCGTGGTTTGGAAAAGAACACATGCAATGTCACTCCAGCATGTGTCCAACCATGTCCAGCAACCTAGCAACATGTTCTAATTCAACTTCCACATGGAGTGGACAACCAATTTGAAAGATGTTGCATCACCACATCCACTTGGATGTGTGTGTGTCGTTATGGTTTGGAAAATAACACATGAAATGTCACTTCAGCATGTGTCCAACCATATCCAGGAACCGTAGAAACATGCAGGGATTTAACTGCCACATTTAATGGAACTAGTTTGAAAGATGTTGCATCACCACACCCACTTGGGTGTGTGTGTATCATTGTGGTTTGGAAAAGAACACGTGCAATTTCGCTCTAGCATGTGTACAACCATGTCTAGGAACCCTAGCAACATGCTTTGATTCAACTGCCACATATAGTGGAGCACTCGTTTGAAAGATGTTGCATTACCACACCCACTTGGATGTGTGTGTATGTAATTGTGGTTTGGAAAAGAACACATGTAATATCACTCCAGCATGTGTCCAACCATATCCAGGAAACCTAACAACATTCTGGGATTCAACTACCACATGCAGTGGAGCACCAGTTTGAAAGATGTTGCATCACCACCCCTAATTGGGTGTGTGTGTATATCATTGTGGTTTTGAAAATAACACATGCAATGCCACTCCAGCATTGGTCCAACAATTTCAAGGAACCCTAGCAACATGCTAGGATTCATTTGCCACATGCAGTGGACCACCAGTTTGAAAGATGTTGCATCACCAAACCCACTTGGGTGGGTGTGTGTATCATTGTGGTTTGGGAAATAACACATGCAATGTCACTCGAGCATGTGTCCAACCATGTCCAGGAACCCTAACAACATGCTTTGATTCCACTGCCACATTTAGTGTAGCACCAGTTTGAAAGATGTTGGATCACCACACCCACTTGGATGTGTGTGTGTGTCTTTTAGTTTGGAAAAGAACACATGCAATGTCACTCCCGCATGTGTCCAACAATGTCCAGGAACCCTTGCAACATTCTGGGATTCAACTACCACATGGAGCGGAGCACCAGTTTGAAAGATGTTGCATCACCACACCCACTTCTGTGTGTGTAGCATTGTGGTTTGGAAAAGAACACATGCAATGTCACTCCAGTATGTGTCCAACCATGTCCAGGAATCCTACCAACATGATGGGATTCAACTAGCACATGTAGTGGAGCACCATCTTGAAATATGTTGCGTCACCACACCAACTTGGGTGTGTCCATGTATGTATCGTTGTGTTTTGGAAAAGAACACATGCAATGTCACTCCATCATGTGTCTAACCATGTCCATGAACCGTAGAAACATACTAGGATTTAACTGCCACATGCAGTGGAGCACCAGTTTGAAAGATGTTGCATCACCACACCCACTTGGTTGTGTGTGTATCATTGTGGTTTTGAAAAGAACACATGCAATGTCACTCCAACATGTGTCCAACCATTTCAAGGAACCCTAGCAACATGTTGGGATTCAACTGCCACATGTGGTGGAGCACCAGTTTTAAAGATGTTGCATCACCACACTGACTTGGGTGTGTGTGTATCATTGTGGTTTGGAAAATAACACATGCAATGTCACTCGATCATGCAACATGCTTTGATTCAACTGCCACATGCAGTGGAGCACTAGTTTCAAAGATGTTGAATCACCACACCCACTTGGATGTGTGTGCGTGTTATTGTGGTTTCGAAAAGAACACATGCAATGTCACTCCAGCATGTGTCCAACCATTTCCCGGAACCCTAGCAACATTATGGTATTCAACTACCACATGGAGTGGAGCACCAATTTGAAAGATGTTGCATCACCACACCCACTTGGGTGTGTGTGTGTGTGTATCATTATGGTTTGGGAAAGAACACATGCAATGTCACTCCACTATGTGTCCAACCATGTCCAGGAAACCTAGCAACATGCTGGGATTCAACTGGCACATGTAGTTGAGCACTAGCTTGAAAGATGTTGCATCACCACACCAACTTGGGTGTGTCTGTGTATGTGTCATGGTGTTTTGGAAAAGAATAGATGCAATGTCACTCTAGCATGTTTCCAACCATGTCGAGGAACCCTAGCAACTTGTTGGGATTCAACTACCATATCAGTGTAGCAGCAGTTTGAAAGATGTTGCATCACCATACCTACTTGGATGTCTGTGTGTGTCATTGTGGTTTGGAAAAGAACACATGCAATTTCACTCCAGCATATGCCCAACCATGTCCAAGAACCCTAGCAACATGCTATGATTCAAATGCCACATGTAGTGGAGCACCAGTTTGCAAGATGCTACATCATCACACCCACTTAGATGTGCATGCGTGTCATTTTAGCTTGGAAAAGAACACATGCAATGCCACTCCACCATGTTGCCAACCATGTTTAGGAACCCTAGCAACATGTTGGGCTTCAACTGCCACAAGCAATGGAGCACCAGTTTGAAAGATGTTGCATCACCACATCCACTTGGATGTGTGTGTGTGTCATTGTGGTTTGAAAAATAACACATGCAATGTCACTCTAGCATGTGTCCAACCATTTCTAGGAACCCAAGAAACATGCTGGATTCAACTGCCATATGTAGTGGAGGACCAGTTTGAAAGATGTTGCATCACCACACCCATTTAGATATATCTGTGTGTATCATTATGGTTTGGTAAAGAACACATGAAATGTCACTCCAGCATGTGTCCAACCATGTCTAGGAACCCTATCAACATTCTGGGATTGAACTGCCACATGTAGTGGAGTACGAGTTTGAAAGATGTTGCATCACCACACCCACTTGTGTGTGTAGCATTGTGGTTTGGAAAAGAACACATGCAATGTCACTCCAGTATGTGTCCAACCATGTCCAGGAACCCAAGCAACATGATGGGATTCAACTAGCACATGTAGTAGAGCACCATCTTGAAATATGTTGCGTCATCACACCAACTTGGGTGTGTCCATGTATGTATCGTTGTGTTTTGGAAAAGAACACGTGCAATGTCACTCCATCATGTGTCTAACCATGTCCATGAACCGTAGAAACATGCTGGGATTTAACTGCCACATGCAGTGGAGCACCAGTTTGAAAGATGTTGCATCACCACACCCACTTGGTTGTGTGTGTATCATTGTGGTTTTGAAAAGAACACGTGCAATGTCACTCCAGCATGTGTCCAACCATTTCAAGGAACCCTAGCAACATGTTGGGATTCAACTGCCACATGTGGTGGAGCACCGGTTTTAAAGATGTTGCCTCACCAGACTAACTTGGTTGTCTGTGTATCATTGTGGTTTGGAAAATAACACATGCAATGTCACTCGATCATGTGTCCAACCATGTCCAGGAACCCCAGCAACATGCTTTGATTCAACTGCCACATGCAGTGGAGCACTAGTTTCAAAGATGTTGCATCACCACACCCACTTGGATGTGTGTGTGTGTTATTGTGGTTTCGAAAAGAACACATGCAATGTCACTCCAGCATGTGTCCAACCATTTCCAGGAACCCTAGCAACATTATGGGATTCAACTACCACATGGAGTGGAGCACCAGTTTGAAAGATGTTGCATCACCACACCCACTTGGGTGTGTGTGTGTGTGGGTGTATCATTATGGTTACGGAAAGAACACATGCAATGTCACTCCACTATGTGTCCAACCATCTCCAGGAACCCTAGCAACATGCTGGGATTCAACTGGCACATGTGGTTGAGCACTAGCTGGAAAGATGTTGCATCACTACACCAACTTGGGTGTGTCTGTGTATGTGTCATGGTGTTTTGGAAAAGAACAGAAGCAATGTCACTCTAGCATGTTTCCAACCATGTCGAGGAACCCTAGCAACTTGTTGGGATTCAACTACCACATCAGTGTGGCACCGGTTTGAAAGATGTTGCATCACCATACCTACTTGGATGTTTGTGTGTGTCATTGTGGTTTGGAAAAGAACACATGCAATTTCACTCCAGCATGTGCCCAACCATGTCCAGGAACCCTAGCAACATGCTATGATTCAAATGCCACATGTAGTGGAGCACCAGTTTGCAAGATGCTACATCATCACACCCACTTAGATGTGCATGCGTGCCCTTGTGGTTTGGAAAAGAACACATGCAATGCCACTCCAGCATGTTTCCAACCATGTTTAGGATCCCTAGCAACATGTTGGGCTTCAACTGCCACAAGCAATGGAGCACCAGTTTGAATGATGTTGCATCACCACATCCACTTGGATGTGTGTGTGTGTGTCATTGTGGTTTGAAAAATAACACATGCAATGTCACTCCAGCATGTGTCCAACCATGTCTAGGAACCCAAGAAACATGCTGGATTCAACTTCCATATGCAGTGGAGGACCAGTTTGAAAGATGTTGCATCACCACACCCATTTAGATATATCTGTGTATCATTATGGTTTGGTAAAGAACACATGAAATGTCACTCCAGCATGTGTCCAACCAAGTCTAGGGACCCTATCAACATTCTGGAATTCAACTGCCACATGTAGTGGAGTACCAGTTTGAAACATGTTGCATCACCACACCTACTTGGGTGTGTGTGTGTATCCTTGTGGTTTGGAAAAGAACACATGCAATGTCACTCCAGCATGTGTCCAACCATGTCCAGCAACCTAGCAACATGTTCTAATTCAACTTCCACATGGAGTGGACAACCAATTTGAAAGATGTTGCATCACCACATCCACTTGGATGTGTGTGTGTCGTTATGGTTTGGAAAATAACACACGAAATGTCACTTCAGCATGTGTCCAACCATATCCAGGAACCATAGAAACATGCAGGGATTTAACTGCCACATTTAATGGAGCACTAGTTTGAAAGATGTTGCATCACCACACCCACTTGGGTGTGTGTGTATCATTGTGGTTTGGAAAAGAACACATGCAATTTCACTCTAGCATGTGTACAACCATGTCTAGGACCCCTAGCAACATGCTTTGATTCAACTGCCACATATAGTGGAGCACTCGTTTGAAAGATGTTGCATTACCACACCCACTTGGATGTGTGTGTATGTAATTGTGGTTTGGAAAAGAACACATGTAATATCACTCCAGCATGTGTCCAACCATGTCCAGGAAACCTAACAACATTCTGGGATTCAACTACCACATGCAGTGGAGCACCAGTTTGAAAGATGTTGCATCACCACCCCCAATTGGGTGTCTGTGTATATCATTGTGGTTTTGAAAATAACACATGCAATACCACTCCAGCATTGGTCCAACAATTTCAAGGAACCCTAGCAACATGCTAGGATTCATTTGCCACATGCAGTGGACCACCAGTTTGAAAGATGTTGCATCACCAAACCCACTTGGGTGGGTGTGTGTATCATTGTGGTTTGGGAAATAACACATGCAATGTCACTCGAGCATGTGTCCAACCATGTCCAGGAACCCTAACAACATGCTTTGATTCCACTGCCACATTTAGTGTAGCACCAGTTTGAAAGATGTTGCATCACCACACCCACTTGGATGTGTGTGTGTGTCTTTTAGTTTGGAAAAGAACACATGCAATGTCACTCCCGCATGTGTCCAACAATGTCCAGGAACCCTTGCAACATTCTGGGATTCAACTACCACATGGAGCGGAGCACCAGTTTGAAAGATGTTGCATCACCACACCCACTTCTGTGTGTGTAGCATTGTGGTTTGGAAAAGAACACATGCAATGTCACTCCAGTATGTGTCCAACCATGTCCAGGAATCCTACCAACATGATGGGATTCAACTAGCACATGTAGTGGAGCACCATCTTGAAATATGTTGCGTCACCACACCAACTTGGGTGTGTCCATGTATGTATCGTTGTGTTTTGGAAAAGAACACATGCAATGTCACTCCATCATGTGTCTAACCATGTCCATGAACCGTAGAAACATACTGGGATTTAACTGCCACATGAAGTGGAGCACCAGTTTGAAAGATGTTGCATCACCACACCCACTTGGTTGTGTGTGTATGATTGTGGTTTTGAAAAGAACACGTGCAATGTCACTCCAACATGTGTCCAACCATTTCAAGGAACCCTAGCAACATGTTGGGATTCAACTGCCACATGTGGTGGAGCACCAGTTTTGAAGATGTTGCATCACCACACTGACTTGGGTGTGTGTGTATCATTGTGGTTTGGAAAATAACACATGCAATGTCACTCGATCATGCAACATGCTTTGATTCAACTGCCACATGCAGTGGAGCACTAGTTTCAAAGATGTTGCATCACCACACCCACTTGGATGTGTGTGCGTGTTATTGTGGTTTCGAAAAGAACACATGCAATGTCACTCCAGCATGTGTCCAACCATTTCCCGGAACCCTAGCAACATTATGGGATTCAACTACCACATGGAGTGGAGCACCAATTTGAAAGATGTTGCATCACCACACCCACTTGGGTGTGTGTGTGTGTATCATTATGGTTTGGGAAAGAACACATGCAATGTCACTCCACTATGTGTCAAACCATGTCCACGAAACCTAGCAACATGCTGGGATTCAATTGGAACATGTAGTTGAGCACTAGCTTGAAAGATGTTGCATCACCACACCAACTTGGGTGTGTCTGTGTATGTGTCATGGTGTTTTGGAAAAGAATAGATGCAATGTCACTCTAGCATGTTTCCAACCATGTCGAGGAAACCTAGCAACTTGTTGGGATTCAACTACCACATCAGTGTAGCACCAGTTTGAAAGATGTTGCATCACCATACCTACTTGGATGTCTGTGTGTGTCATTGTGGTTTGGAAAAGAACACATGAAATTTCACTCCAGCATATGCCCAACCATGTCCAAGAACCCTAGCAACATGCTATGATTCAAATGCCACATGTAGTGGAGCACCAGTTTGCAAGATGCTACATCATCACACCCACTTAGATGTGCATGCGTGTCATTGTAGTTTGGAAAAGAACACATGCAATGCCACTCCACCATGTTTCCAACCATGTTTAGGAACCCAAGCAACATGTTGGGCTTCAACTTCCACAAGCAATGGAGCACCAGTTTGAAAGATGTTGCATCACCACATCCACTTGGATGTGTGTGTGTGTCATTGTGGTTTGAAAAATAACACATGCAATGTCACTCTAGCATGTGTCCAACCATGTCTAGGAACCCAAGAAACATGCTGGATTCAACTGCCATATGTAGTGGAGGACCAGTTTGAAAGATGTTGCATCACCACACACATTTAGATATATCTGTGTGTATCATTATGGTTTGGTAAAGAACACATGAAATGTCACTCCAGCATGTGTCCAACCATGTCTAGGAACCCTATCAACATTCTGGGATTCAACTGCCACATGTAGTGGAGTACGAGTTTGAAAGATGTTGCATCACCACACCCACTTGTGTGTGTAGCATTGTGGTTTGGAAAAGAACACATGCAATGTCACTCCAGTATGTGTCCAACCATGTCCAGGAACCCTAGCAACATGATGGGATTCAACTAGCACATGTAGTAGAGCACCATCTTGAAATATGTTGCGTCACCACACCAACTTGGGTGTGTCCATGTATGTATCGTTGTGTTTTGGAAAAGAACACGTGCAATGTCACTCCATCATGTGTCTAACCATGTCCATGAACCGTAGAAACATGCTGGGATTTAACTGCCACATGCAGTGGAGCACCAGTTTGAAAGATGTTGCATCACCACACCCACTTGGTTGTGTGTGTATCATTGTGGTTTTGAAAAGAACACGTGCAATGTCACTCCAGCATGTGTCCAACCATTTCAAGGAACCCTAGCAACATGTTGGGATTCAACTGCCACATGTGGTGGAGCACCGGTTTTAAAGATGTTGCATCACCAGACTGACTTGGTTGTGTGTGTATCATTGTGGTTTGGAAAATAACACATGCAATGTCACTCGATCATGTGTCCAACCATGTCCAGGAACCCCAGCAACATGCTTTGATTCAACTGCCACATGCAGTGGAGCACTAGTTTCAAAGATGTTGCATCACCACACCCACTTGGATGTGTGTGTGTGTTATTGTGGTTTCGAAAAGAACACATGCAATGTCACTCCAGCATGTGTCCAACCATTTCCAGGAACCCTAGCAACATTATGGGATTCAACTACCACATGGAGTGGAGCACCAGTTTGAAAGATGTTGCATCACCACACCCACTTGGGTGTGTGTGTGTGTGGGTGTATCATTATGGTTTGGGAAAGAACACATATAATGTCACTCCATTATGTGTCCAACAATCTCCAGGAACCCTAGCAACATGCTGGGATTCAACTGGCACATGTGGTTGAGCACTAGCTGGAAAGATGTTGCATCACTACACCAACTTGGGTGTGTCTGTGTATGTGTCATGGTGTTTTGGAAAAGAACAGAAGCAATGTCACTCTAGCATGTTTCCAACCATGTCAAGGAACCCTAGCAACTTGTTGGGATTCAACTACCACATCAGTGTGGCACCGGTTTGAAAGATGTTGCATCACCATACCTACTTGGATGTTTGTGTGTGTCATTGTGGTTTGGAAAAGAACACATGCAATTTCACTCCAGCATGTGCCCAACCATGTCCAGGAACCCTAGCAACATGCTATGATTCAAATGCCACATGTAGTGGAGCACCAGTTTGCAAGATGCTACATCATCACACCCACTTAGATGTGCATGCGTGCCATTGTGGTTTGGAAAAGAACACATGCAATGCCACTCCAGCATGTTTCCAACCATGTTTAGGAACCCTAGCAACATGTTGGGCTTCAACTGCCACAAGCAATGGAGCACCAGTTTGAATGATGTTGCATCACCACATCCACTTGGATGTGTGTGTGTGTGTCATTGTGGTTTGAAAAATAACACATGCAATGTCACTCCAGCATGTGTCCAACCATGTCTAGGAACCCAAGAAACATGCTGGATTCAACTGCCATATGCAGTGGAGGACCAGTTTGAAAGATGTTGCATCACCACACCCATTTAGATATATCTGTGTATCATTATGGTTTGGTAAAGAACACATGAAATGTCACTCCAGCATGTGTCCAACCAAGTCTAGGGACCCTATCAACATTCTGGAATTCAACTGCCACATGTAGTGGAGTACCAGTTTGAAACATGTTGCATCACCACACCTACTTGGGTGTGTGTGTGTATCCTTGTGGTTTGGAAAAGAACAGATGCAATGTCACTCCAGCATGTGTCCAACCATGTCCAGCAACCTAGCAACATGTTCTAATTCAACTTCCACATGGAGTGGACAACCAATTTGAAAGATGTTGCATCACCACATCCACTTGGATGTGTGTGTGTCGTTATGGTTTGGAAAATAACACATGAAATGTCACTTCAGCATGTGTCCAACCATATCCAGGAACCGTAGAAACATGCAGGGATTTAACTGCCACATTTAATGGAGCACTAGTTTGAAAGATGTTGCATCACCACACCCACTTGGGTGTGTGTGTATCATTGTGGTTTGGAACAGAACACATGCAATTTCACTCTAGCATGTGTACAACCATGTCTAGGACCCCTAGCAACATGCTTTGATTCAACTGCCACATATAGTGGAGCACTCGTTTGAAAGATGTTGCATTACCACACCCACTTGGATGTGTGTGTATGTAATTGTGGTTTGGAAAAGAACACATGTAATATCACTCCAGCATGTGTCCAACCATTTCCAGGAAACCTAACAACATTCTGGGATTCAACTACCACATGAAGTGGAGCACCAGTTTGAAAGATGTTGCATCACCACCCCCAATTGGGTGTGTGTGTATATCATTGTGGTTTTGAAAATAACACATGCAATGCCACTCCAGCATTGGTCCAACAATTTCAAGGAACCCTAGCAACATGCTAGGATTCATTTGCCACATGCAGTGGACCACCAGTTTGAAAGATGTTGCATCACCAAACCCACTTGGGTGGGTGTGTGTATCATTGTGGTTTGGGAAATAACACATGCAATGTCACTCGAGCATGTGTCCAACCATGTCCAGGAACCCTAACAACATGCTTTGATTCCACTGCCACATTTAGTGTAGCACCAGTTTGAAAGATGTTGCATCACCACACCCACTTGGATGTGTGTGTGTGTCTTTTAGTTTGGAAAAGAACACATGCAATGTCACTCCCGCATGTGTCCAACAATGTCCAGGAACCCTTGCAACATTCTGGGATTCAACTACCACATGGAGCGGAGCACCAGTTTGAAAGATGTTGCATCACCACACCCACTTCTGTGTGTGTAGCATTGTGGTTTGGAAAAGAACACATGCAATGTCACTCCAGTATGTGTCCAACCATGTCCAGGAATCCTACCAACATGATGGGATTCAACTAGCACATGTAGTGGAGCACCATCTTGAAATATGTTGCGTCACCACACCAACTTGGGTGTGTCCATGTATGTATCGTTGTGTTTTGGAAAAGAACACATGCAATGTCACTCCATCATGTGTCTAACCATGTCCATGAACCGTAGAAACATACTGGGATTTAACTGCCACATGAAGTGGAGCACCAGTTTGAAAGATGTTGCATCACCACACCCACTTGGTTGTGTGTGTATGATTGTGGTGTTGAAAAGAACACGTGCAATGTCACTCCAACATGTGTCCAACCATTTCAAGGAACCCTAGCAACATGTTGGGATTCAACTGCCACATGTGGTGGAGCACCAGTTTTGAAGATGTTGCATCACCACACTGACTTGGGTGTGTGTGTATCATTGTGGTTTGGAAAATAACACATGCAATGTCACTCGATCATGCAACATGCTTTGATTCAACTGCCACATGCAGTGGAGCACTAGTTTCAAAGATGTTGCATCACCACACCCACTTGGATGTGTGTGCGTGTTATTGTGGTTTCGAAAAGAACACATGCAATGTCACTCCAGCATGTGTCCAACCATTTCCCGGAACCCTAGCAACATTATGGGATTCAACTACCACATGGAGTGGAGCACCAATTTGAAAGATGTTGCATCACCACACCCACTTGGGTGTGTGTGTGTGTGTATCATTATGGTTTGGGAAAGAACACATGCAATGTCACTCCACTATGTGTCCAACCATGTCCACGAAACCTAGCAACATGCTGGGATTCAATTGGAACATGTAGTTGAGCACTAGCTTGAAAGATGTTGCATCACCACACCAACTTGGGTGTGTCTGTGTATGTGTCATGGTGTTTTGGAAAAGAATAGATGCAATGTCACTCTAACATGTTTCCAACCATGTCGAGGAAACCTAGCAACTTGTTGGGATTCAACTACCACATCAGTGTAGCACCAGTTTGAAAGATGTTGCATCACCATACCTACTTGGATGTCTGTGTGTGTCATTGTGGTTTGGAAAAGAACACATGAAATTTCACTCCAGCATATGCCCAACCATGTCCAAGAACCCTAGCAACATGCTATGATTCAAATGCCACATGTAGTGGAGCACCAGTTTGCAAGATGCTACATCATCACACCCACTTAGATGTGCATGCGTGTCATTGTAGTTTGGAAAAGAACACATGCAATGCCACTCCACCATGTTTCCAACCATGTTTAGGAACCCAAGCAACATGTTGGGCTTCAACTTCCACAAGCAATGGAGCACCAGTTTGAAAGATGTTGCATCACCACATCCACTTGGATGCGTGTGTGTGTCATTGTGGTTTGAAAAATAACACATGCAATGTCACTCTAGCATGTGTCCAACCATGTCTAGGAACCCAAGAAACATGCTGGATTCAACTGCCATATGTAGTGGAGGACCAGTTTGAAAGATGTTGCATCACCACACCCATTTAGATATATCTGTGTGTATCATTATGGTTTGGTAAAGAACACATGAAATGTCACTCCAGCATGTGTCCAACCATGTCTAGGAACCCTATCAACATTCTGGGATTCAACTGCCACATGTAGTGGAGTACGAGTTTGAAAGATGTTGCATCACCACACCCACTTGTGTGTGTAGCATTGTGGTTTGGAAAAGAACACATGCAATGTCACTCCAGTATGTGTCCAACCATGTCCAGGAACCCTAGCAACATGATGGGATTCAACTAGCACATGTAGTAGAGCACCATCTTGAAATATGTTGCGTCACCACACCAACTTGGGTGTGTCCATGTATGTATCGTTGTGTTTTGGAAAAGAACACGTGCAATGTCACTCCATCATGTGTCTAACCATGTCCATGAACCGTAGAAACATGCTGGGATTTAACTGCCACATGCAGTGGAGCACCAGTTTGAAAGATGTTGCATCACCACACCCACTTGGTTGTGTGTGTATCATTGTGGTTTTGAAAAGAACACGTGCAATGTCACTCCAGCATGTGTCCAACCATTTCAAGGAACCCTAGCAACATGTTGGGATTCAACTGCCACATGTGGTGGAGCACCGGTTTTAAAGATGTTGCATCACCAGACTGACTTGGTTGTGTGTGTATCATTGTGGTTTGGAAAATAACACATGCAATGTCACTCGATCATGTGTCCAACCATATCCAGGAACCCCAGCAACATGCTTTGATTCAACTGCCACATGCAGTGGAGCACTAGTTTCAAAGATGTTGCATCACCACACCCACTTGGATGTGTGTGTGTGTTATTGTGGTTTCGAAAAGAACACATGCAATGTCACTCCAGCATGTGTCCAACCATTTCCAGGAACCCTAGCAACATTATGGGATTCAACTACCACATGGAGTGGAGCACCAGTTTGAAAGATGTTGCATCACCACACCCACTTGGGTGTGTGTGTGTGTGGGTGTATCATTATGGTTTGGGAAAGAACACATATAATGTCACTCCATTATGTGTCCAACAATCTCCAGGAACCCTAGCAACATGCTGGGATTCAACTGGCACATGTGGTTGAGCACTAGCTGGAAAGATGTTGCATCACTACACCAACTTGGGTGTGTCTGTGTATGTGTCATGGTGTTTTGGAAAAGAACAGAAGCAATGTCACTCTAGCATGTTTCCAACCATGTCAAGGAACCCTAGCAACTTGTTGGGATTCAACTACCACATCAGTGTGGCACCAGTTTGAAAGATGTTGCATCACCATACCTACTTGGATGTTTGTGTGTGTCATTGTGGTTTGGAAAAGAACACATGCAATTTCACTCCAGCATGTGCCCAACCATGTCCAGGAACCCTAGCAACATGCTATGATTCAAATGCCACATGTAGTGGAGCACCAGTTTGCAAGATGCTACATCATCACACCCACTTAGATGTGCATGCGTGCCATTGTGGTTTGGAAAAGAACACATGCAATGCCACTCCAGCATGTTTCCAACCATGTTTAGGAACCCTAGCAACATGTTGGGCTTCAACTGCCACAAGCAATGGAGCACCAGTTTGAATGATGTTGCATCACCACATCCACTTGGATGTGTGTGTGTGTGTCATTGTGGTTTGAAAAATAACACATGCAATGTCACTCCAGCATGTGTCCAACCATGTCTAGGAACCCAAGAAACATGCTAGATTCAACTGCCATATGCAGTGGAGGACCAGTTTGAAAGATGTTGCATCACCACACCCATTTAGATATATCTGTGTATCATTATGGTTTGGTAAAGAACACATGAAATGTCACTCCAGCATGTGTCCAACCAAGTCTAGGGACCCTATCAACATTCTGGAATTCAACTGCCACATGTAGTGGAGTACCAGTTTGAAACATGTTGCATCACCACACCTACTTGGGTGTGTGTGTGTATCCTTGTGGTTTGGAAAAGAACAGATGCAATGTCACTCCAGCATGTGTCCAACCATGTCCAGCAACCTAGCAACATGTTCTAATTCAACTTCCACATGGAGTGGACAACCAATTTGAAAGATGTTGCATCACCACATCCACTTGGATGTGTGTGTGTCATTGTGGTTTGAAAAAGAACACATGCAATGTCACTCCAGCATGTGTCCAACCATGTCTAGGAAACCTCACAACCTTTTTGGACTCAACTACCACATGAAGTGGAGCACGAGCTTCAAAGATGTTGCCTCACCACACCAAATTGGGTGTGTCTGTGTGTATGTATCATTGTTTTTTGGAAAATAACACATGCAATGTCACTCTAGCATGTGTCCAACCATGTCCAGGAACCCTAACAACTTGCTAGGATTCAACTACCACATGCAGTGGAGCACTAGTTTGAAAGATGTTGCATCACCACACCCACTTGGATGTGTGTGTCTCGTTGTGGTTTGGAAAAGAACACATGTAATGTCACACCATCATGTGTCCAACCATGTCCAGGAACCCTAGCAACATGCTCGGATTCAACTGCCACATGTAGTGGAGCACTAGTTTGCAAGATGTTGCATCATCATACCCAATTGGATGTGCGTGCGTGTCATTGTGGTTTGGAAAAGAACAAATGCAATGTCACTCCAGCACGTTTCCAAACATGTATAGGAACTCTAGCAACATGTTGGGCTTCAACTGCCATAAGTAGTGGAGCACCAGTTTGAAAGGTGTTGCATCACCACATCCACTTGGATGTGTGCGTGTGTCATTGTGGTTTGGAAAAGGACGCGTGCAATGTCACTCCAGCATGTGTCCAACTATGTCAAAGAACCCTAGCAACATGCTGGATTCAACTGCCACATGTAGTGGAGCACCAGTTTGAAAGATGTTGCATCACCACATCCATTTAGATATATGTGTGTGTATCATTGTGGTTAGGTAAAGAACACATGCAATGTAACTCGAGCATGTGTCCAACCATGTCCAAGAACCCTAGAAACATTCTGGGATTCAAGTGCCACATGAAGTTGAGCACCTGTTTGAAAGATGTTGCATCAACACACCCACTTGTTGTGTGTGTATCATTGTGGTTTGGAAAAGAACACGTGCAATTTCACTATAGAATGTGTCCAACCATGTCCAGGAACCCTAGCAACATATTGGCATTCAAATGCCACATGCAGTGGAGCAGCAGTTTGAAAGATGTTGCATCACCACACCCACTTGGAAATGTGTGTGTGTCATCGTGGTTTCGAAAAGAACACATGCAATGTCACTCCAGCATGTGTCCAACCATGTCCAGCCACCCTAGCAACATGCTGTAATTCAACTGACATGTGTAGTGGAGCACTAGTTTGAAAGATGTTGCATCACCACATCCACTTGGATGTGTGTGTGTCATTGTGGTTTAGAAAAGAACACATGCAATGTCACTCCAGTATGTGTCCAACCATATCGAGGAACCGTAGAAACATGTTGGGATTTAACTGCCACATGCAGTGGAGCACCCGTTTGAAAGATGTTGCATCACCACACCCAATTGGATGTGTGTGTGTGTATCATTGTGGTTTTGAAAAGAACACATGCAATGTCACTCCAGCATGTGTCCAACCATTTCATGGAACCCTACCAACATGCTGGGATTCACCTGCCACATGCAGTGGAGCACCTCTTTGTAATTTGTTGCATCACCACACCCACTTGGGTGTGTGTGTGTATCATTGTGGTTTAGAAAATAACACGTGCAATGTCACTCGAGCATGTGTCCAACCATGTATAGGAACCCTAGCAACATCCTTTGATTCAATTGCCGCATACAGTGGAGCACCAGTTTGAAAGATGTTGCATCACCACACCCACTTGAATGTGTGTGTCATTGTGGTTTCGAAAGGAACACATGCAATGTCACTCCAGCATGTGTACAACCATGTCCAGAAACCCTAACTACATTCTGGGATTCAACTACCACATGTAGTGGAGTACCAGTTTGAAAGATGTCGCATCACCATACCCACTTGGGTGTGTGTTTATCATTGTGGTTTGTAAAATAACACATGCAATGTCACTCTAGTATGTGGCCAACCAGGTCCAGGAACCCTAGCAACATGCTGAGATTAAACTCGCACATGTAGTGGAGCACCAGCTTGAAAGATGTCGCGTCACCACACCAACCTGGTTGTGTCCATATTTATGTATCATTGTGTTTTACAAAATGACACATGCAATGTCACTCCAGCATGTGTCGAACCATGTACAGGAACCCTAGAAACTTGCTGGGATTCAACTACCACATGAAGTGGAGCACCAGTTTGAAAGATGTTGCATCACCACACCCGCATGTATGTGTGTGACTCATTGTGGTTTGGAAGAGAACACATCCAATGTCACTCCAGCATGTGTCCAACCATGTCTAGGAACCCTAGCAACATGCTGGGATTGAACTGCCACATGCAGTGGAGCACCCGTTTGAAAGTTGTTGCATCACCACACCGACTTGGATGTGTGTGTGTGTGTCATTGTGGTTTGGAAAAGAACACATGAAAATGTAACTCCAACATGTGTCCAACCATGTCCAGGAAACCTAGCAACATGTTGGGATTCAACTGCCACATGCAATGGAGCACCAGTTTGAAAGATGTTGCATCACCACATCTACTTGGATGTGTGTGTGTCTGTCATTGTTTTGGAAGAGAACACATGCAATGTCCCTCCAGCATCTGTCCAACCATCTCTAGGAACCCTAGCAACATTGTAGTTTCAACTGCCACATGCAGGGGAGCACTAGTTTGAAAGATGTTGCATCACCACACCCATTTAGATATATGTGTGTGTATCATTGTGGTTAGGTAAAGAAAACATGCGATGTCACTCCAGCATGTGTCCAACCATGTCTAGGAACCCTAGCAACATTCTGAGATTCAACTCTCACATGCAGTGGAGCACCAGTTTGGAAGATGATGCATCACCACACCCACTTGGGTGTGTGTGTATCATTTTGGTTTGGAAAAGAACACGTGCAATTTCACTCCAGCATGTGTCCAACCATGTGCAGGAACCCTAGAACCATGCTGGGATTCAACTGCCACATGCAGTGGAGCACTAGTTTGAAAGATGTTGCATCACCACACCTACTTGGACAAGTGTGTGTGTCATTGTGGTTTGGAAAAGAACACATGCAATGTCACTCCAGCATGTGTCCAACCATGTCCAGGAACCCTAGCAACATATTGTAATTCAACTGCCACATGCAGTGGAGCACCACTTGGATGTGTGTGTGCGTATGTGTGTCTCATTGTGGTCTGGAAAAGAACACATGCAATGTCACTCCAACATGTGTCCAACCATTTCAAGGAACCGTTGAAACATGCTGGGATTTCATTACCACATGTAGTGGAGCACTAGTTTGAAAGATGTTGCATCACCACACCCACTTGGATGTGTGTGTGTGTATCATTGTGGTTTGGAAAAGTACACATGCAATGTCACTCTAGCACATTTCCATTCATGTATAGGAACCCTAGGAACATGTTGGGCTTCAACTGCCACAAGCAGTGGAGCACCAGTTTGAAAGATGTTTCATCACCACATCCACTTGGATGTGTGTGTGTGTGTAATTGTGGTTTGGAAAATAACACATGCAATGTAACTCCAGCATGTGTCCAATCATGTCTAGGAACCCTAGCTACATTCTGGGATTCAACTGCCACATGCAGTGGAGAACCAGTTTGAAAGATGTTGCATCACCACACCCACTTGGGTGTGTGTGTGTATCATTGTGGTTTGGAAAAGAACACATGCAATGTAACTCCAGCACGTGTCCAACCATGTCCAGGAAACCTAACAACATTCTAGGATTCAACTCCACGGTATTGTTATCTAACACGCAAAACACAGGGAACCATGAAATGTTCTTTCAATCTCCCAGTTTTTGGTGTTAGATGACAATACTAGGATTTGCAATATAGTTCTCAAGACAACAATATTTAATGAATGAAAAAGACTCGCCGTCAATGTGTGCATACTAGAATTTGCATTTGATTACAAATACACACAAGAAGGTACAAGTCTAATTCATTGAAACATACACAAAATACTCATACCACCAATAGAGAGATAGAGGTGTCCTCAATATATCATAGGAATATCCAATGATAGCCATAATGAGCGCCTCCCTCGATATAGATATTCAATATAGCCAATATGATAGATGAATCCATAAGCATAATCCACAAGATAAATCCAGAGCCATACAAACATAGTCTCATAAAGAACAAATCACAAATAAAAGTTCAACACTAAATGTGCCCAAGCGAGAGAAAGACCAAAAAGATAAAGTGCAAATGCTTGTGCCCGACCCATGCAAATCCACAAAGACCTAATAGAACTACTTCTCCCCCTTTGGCATTGAAACGCCAAAAAGGAAGAAGAGCGATGCTAGCATCCCAAGGGATCACTCGTAGTCATCATTGTCATCCTCGTCCCCGTCCTTGTCCTTATCCTCAAGCTCCTCGGTGTCATCCTCCTCATCATCAGCAGTGGCCGCGGGAGGAAACAGGTGATGCTCAATCTCACCATAGTTGAGCCTAGAAGAAGAATTCCACCGAGCATATGGTGTGGGAGTAGTAGGAGTAGGGGGATCACCAGATGCTCTGGACACATGGTGGAGAATGATCTGCTGAGTGTGAGCCATCTCGTGGTGCTGCTTGTACGCCTCATACTATCCCATGTGAGTGTCCACTCCCAGGCAAAGAATGTTTTGCTGGAACCAATTCAGCTGCTTGAGCTCACGAGCAATAGGAGGCACTGGGGGCCTACGAGCACTGGCACGAGCATCCCTCATGAGACCCTCAGGAGTAGAAGATGGGTGAGAGGTCTTCCTAACCTTGTTGTAGATCTTCTTTGCCTTGTGTTCCACATCGATGTTAAACTCTTCAGTGGGAAGCAGGTGCTTGATCAACATCATAATGTATGGAGCATAAGGGATGGATATCCTATTGAACATGGAATCAATCAACTCATGGTAAATAAATTCCATCACATCCAGCTTGTAAGAAACAGACTCATCCTCACAAGACGCAACCTCATGAGAGAAGGCAAGAAGCTGAACCAGGTGACCACGAATGCTGTCATTGTTCCCTCCACTCAGGGTGATAGAATCACGGAAGAGTCCTACCAAGCGAGCATACAAAGGAGAAAGACCAGCAAAGGTGCCAAAAATACTATTGTCAATTGTGCACAGAGAGAGAACTGCATCTTTATTGGGCTTGAGTTGGGTGATGATACGGTGGCCACTGGCACGATCCTTGTTGCGGAAGGAATATCCAAGCACCCTAGCAAAAACATGAAAATCAGCTTGCATAGGCCTGTCACGAGTCATCCACTTCATAGTGCGGTGCTCATCACCACAAATAACCAAGGTGGAGAAGAACTGCTTCACAATCTCAGAATCATAGGAGAATTGAAGGGCCATGAGATGGTGTAGCTCCCATCCTCTCAGTCACATACATCGCATCAACAAGTTGAGGCTTCTCCATGGCCTCAGCAAGAATCAGAGGATGCATAGGCCGAATCTTCTACCAAGCATAAACATCTTCATAGATACCCTTTTATTCAGCACACCAAAAACGAGAGTCACCCAGCTGAGTATCATGTGGCGAATGGAAGAGAAAGTAACAGGATCCATCTTCTTATAGTTAATCTTGGGCTCTTTGCCCTTCCTCTTGGACACACCCTACCTGGTCCTATCCCTCTTTGCTTGTTCAGCCATGCGTTTTGCCTCGTTCTTCCTTCTCCTCAGATCAACCTCGTCCACTAAGTTACCCTCACCGTCGTCCCGAAAGTATTTACCACGAGGACGACGCTTGTAGGTCTTGGGAGCACTAGAACCACCTGTGAAGCGAACCAGACGGATAACATGGAGATAAGCACACACACAAGTCCAATAGAGATTGTAGAATTAGTAGGCAAATAGTCCATAGTCCAATCATACATAATGCACAAAATCCATATGAAACTGAAGTAGTTTTGACTCTGTCAGGCCAGATTATCTAGCCTGGCTAGGGGCGGAAAATCCGGCCCTGGCAGAAAATTTCAGAATCGCCCAGATTGAATGCAAAAACATAGATTGGGCCTAGGTACTGTAAGACTACAATCTCTACTCGAAACAACATCCTTCTAGACCACGTTCCACCCAACAAGTGACACATCAAGCCAAAGATGGGGAGAGAGGGAGTTACCCTCACTCATTGGAGGAAGAACACGGAGGGGAAGGTACCCAGAGGCACGGAGAAGAAGATCCGGGGAGGCTTGGAGAATCCGGTGGCCAGAGAGGCTTTGGGGAGGGTGGGGGCAACAGGCAGCGGCTGGGGAGATGGAGAGGGTCAGGGGAGAAGTGCTGCTCGTTATGAGCCCTTCCCCCGACCCCAACCCTTAAAGACTATAGCCGCTAGGGCAGGATTATTCGGACTACACTTGGGCCAGATTATCCGGCCTAAAATCTGAAATTTTCTTACACACAGATTCAGGCCCCCGCGTCCCCAAACAAAAACCCCCACAAGGTAAACAAATGACTTGTGTGCTAGAAGAGATGGCTTAGGGGTAGGGAGAGGATTGGGATTAGAGAACTGAACTGAGATGGTACTACACACTCAAAATTGCAAGAATCAAATAACCTAAAGGCCAAAATTGAGTGTGATTTCCATAAGAACATGAGATGAGCAAAAACAACCAAAATGATCCACATAACTCCAACTCTTCTCATGGAAGAGGGCGGTGGCCGAGGCAACCTTGTTGGAGTACATGGTATGACACCGCGAAGATGTATCTTGGGTTCATGACCAACACTCATCAATAAGCTCACATATCACAAAATGATATTAAGAGAAATGATTTGACTTTCTTTCGACATTATGGCGGGGTATCCCAATCAATTAGGACCACACTCCCCCTATATTCATGCCCACACCTAGACCAAATAAGGATGAGATGTAAGGATGAGTGCATGGGTAATCAAGACAAGCTCCTTGAATCAACGATATTTAGCTCATTCCTCAAGTAACAAAACCTTGCTTCATCAAGTGGCTTCGTGAAAATATCAGCAAGTTGGTTCTTCGTGCTCACAAAAGATAGATCAATATCACCTCGAGCTACATGGTCCCGAATAAAATGATTCCGAATCTCAATATGCTTCGTCCTTGTGTGTTGTACCAGATTGTATGCAATTTTGATTGCACTTTCATTATCGCATAAAAGAGGCACTTTGTCACAATTGACACTATATTCCTTTAAAGGTTGCCTCATCCATAATAGTACATGCACTAGCAGCACCAACATATTCAGCTTCGGCGGTGGAGATAGATATACAATTCTGATTTTTAGAAGACCAACATACTAGAGACCTTCCCAAGAATTGACAAGCTCTAGAAGTTGATTTCTGATCATCCTTATCACCAGCCCAATCTAAATCAGTATAGCCCATAGAGAGAAATTGGAGTGCTCCGGATACCAGAGACCGAAATTAGGGGAATGAACCAAATATCGGAAGATCCTCTTGACCGCCACTAAGTGGCTTTCTTTAGGAGCTGCTTGATACCTTGCACACACCCCTACACTCAACAAAATATCGGGTCTAGATGCGCAGAGGTAAAGAAGAGAGCCGATCATGGACCGGTATACCTTTTGGTCCACATCTTTACCATGGGGATTAAGTTAAAGGTGACATTTTGTTTGCATCGGAGTGGCGACACCATTAAGATCCATCATCTTGAATCTCTTGAGCATGTCTTGGATGTATTTTGATTGATTTATGAAGGTTCCTTCTCTAAGTTGTTTGATCTCAAATCCAAGAAAGAACCATAAATCCCCCATCATAGACATCTCAAACCTGTCAGTCATATGCTTTGAAAATTCATCATTAAAAGCTTTATTAGTAGAACCAAAGATAATGTCGTCTACATATAGTTGGCATACGAAGAAATCCCCCTTAACCTTCTTAGTAAAAAGATTGTGATCAATTTGCCCAACTTCGAAGCCACGGTCTAGCAAAAGCTCTTGAAGGTGCTCATACCATGCACGTGGGGCTTGTTTAAGGCCATAGAGTGCCTTATGTAGTTTGTAGACATGGTTCGGAAAGTTAGGATCCTCAAATCCCAAGGGTTTCTTTACATATACCAACTCATGTAGAGGACCATTAAGAAAAGCACTCTTAACGTCCATTTGCTATAATTTAAATTTTTTATGAGCAACATAAGCAAGAAGGATACATATGGACTCAAGACAAGCCACTTGAGCATAAGTCTCGCCAAAGTCGATGCCCTCAACTTGGGAATAGCCTTATGCCATGAGTCTTGCCTTGTTCCTTACAACAATGCCATTTTCATCTTGCTTATTCTTGAAAATCCACTTTGTGTCGATAACATTGCAGCAATCCTTGGGCTTCTCTACTAATTTCCAAACCTTGTTGCGCTCAAAGTTATTCCACTCTTCATGCATAGCAACAACCTAGTCCGGATCTTCAAGAGCTTCAAACACTTTCTTGGGTTCCACCATGGATATGTGATCTTGGTGCTCACCAAAACTTGCTAGCTCCCTTCTTGTGGACACTCTGCATTGGAGATCACCTACAACTTTGTCAAGAGTGTGATGCCTTAATTCAAGGTTCCTATTACTGGTAATATTCGCGAGTATGTCCGAGATGGTGACATAAAGATTTGCAAAGTACACACTGACTGAATGTGGCAGATCCGTTGACTAAACCTCTCCCTAGGGCAAAGCATGACCAACACCAGAACGCCATGGGTGTTCGGTATATTACCATGTAATCTAGATTATTGACTCTAGTGCAAGTGGGAGACTGTTGGAGATATGCCCAAGAGGCAATAATAAAAGTGATTATTATTATATCTTTGTGTTTATGATGAATGTTTACATCCCATGCTATAATTGTATTATTAGGAAACACTAATACATGTGTGTTTTGTAAACATAAGAGAGTCCCTAGTAAGCCTCTTCTTAAACTAGCTTGTTGATTAATTGATAATCATGGTTTCCTGATCATGGACATTAGGATGTGATTAATAACAAGGTTATATCATTAGGAGAATGATGTGATGGACATACACCCATAGTAAGCATAGCATAAGATCAAGTCATTAAGTTCATATTGCTATAAGGTTTTAAAATGCATAGTAACCTAATCCTTCGACCATGAGGTTGTGTTAGTCACCATCACCGGATGGGTACGTTGATGACATCAAACGCCGCTTCGTAACTGGGTGGTTATAAAGGTGTCATTGGGTATTCTGAAAGTATGTGCTGAAGCGCATGGACCAAGATTGGAATTTGTCCATCCATATGACGGATAGATATGCTCTGGGCCCTCTCGGTGGAATGTCATCTAGTTAGCTTGCAAGCATGTGACTGGGTCACACGGGATGACATATCACGGAACGAGTAAAGAGTACTTATCAGTAACAAGGTAGAACTAGGTATGGAGATGCCGACGATCAAACCTCGGATAAGTATAGTATCGCGTGACAAAGGGAATTGGTTTCGTATGTAAATGGTTCAATCGATCACGAAGTCATCGTTGAGTATGTGGGAGCCATTATGGATCTCCAGGTCCTGCTGATGGTTATTGATAGGAGATGTGTCTCTGTCATGTCTACATATTCACGAACCGTAGGGTGACACACTTAAGGTTCGAAGTTGTTTTAAGTAGATATGGAATGTGCGTTGGAGACCGAATGTTGTTCGGAGTCTCGGATTGGATCCGGGACATCACGAGGAGATCCGGAATTGTCCGGAGAATAAGATTCATATATTGGGGATCATTTTCTGAGTTAGGAAATGTTCCGGAGTATTTGTATGAGGATTCTAGAAGGTTTCGGAATGTTCCGGAAGGTTCTGGAAGATTTCTTGGAGTTTGCTTGAAAACCAAGAAAGGGATCAAGGAGTCCTGGTGGGGCAAGACAAGGAGTCGTGGGGGAGGAGGACTCCTCCCCCCCTCCCAAATCCGCCGGCCATAGAGGGAGGGGAGTCCTACTAGGACTCCCCCTCCCATGGCGCCTCCCCCGTTAAATAGAGGGGTGGGGGCGCCACCTCCAAGCCCTCCTTAATAACTCCAAATCTCTGCCGCCTCTCTCCTCCTCCTTTCTTCTGCACAGGCATAGGCGAAGCCCTGCAGAATTCTCTACTCCACCACCACCACCACGCCGTCGTGCTACTGGGATTCCGTGGAGAAGATCTACTACCTCTGCTGCTCGCTGGAACGAGGAGAGGAAGGTCTGCTTCGACTCCACACGTGTGACCGACTGCGGAAGCGCTGCTAGAATGCGGCGCCGGAAGGATCATCCACACGATCTTGAGATCGGCAAGTGATCGACTACATCAACCACGAGATCTAATCTCGTAACGCTTTCGGATCAACGAGGGTTAGTACATATCTATCTCGTTGCACATCTCTAATAGATTAGATCTTGGCTTTTATCTAGATTAGATCTGGGTTTTGTTCGTTCTTGCGATAGAAATTTTTTGTTTTCCATGCTACAAACCCATCAGTGGTATCAGAGTCGTGTCTATGCATAGATCTGTTGCACGAGTAGAACACAATGGTGTTGTGGGCGTTGGTGCTCGTGCCGTCTTTTGATTTGTGTACTTTGCATCTTGCGGCATGGTGGGATGAAGCGGCTCGAGCTAACCTTACATGTCATCGCACATGAGACTTGCTCCACGCTTGACGTGTAACTTGCTTTGCACAAGTGGCTTTGCGGGTGTCTGTCTCTCCCACCATAGTATAGATCCAATTTACACATTGCACTTGAATTGCACTTGTATCAACGTTGTGGTTTAGTTTCGTAGGTTAGATTCGTTCTTGTTCGAAAGCCCCAAACCACGTAAAACATGCAAAGAAAATTAGAGGCGTCTAACTTGTTTTTGCAGGGGTTTTGTGATGTGATATGGCCATCATGTGATTGTGATTATATTTGATGTATGCAATGATCCTTGTTGTAATATGGCAACCGGCAGGAGCCTAATGGTTGTCTTTAATTCTGTTAAGACCTGCGTGTCTATTCATCTTGTAATAGCTTTTTTCCAAGTAGTTGTAATAGTTGCTAGTGATGATGGACAACCATGAAGCGGCGCCACTGACCTTGACGCAATGCTGGTGATGATGGAGATCATGTTCGTGCTTTGAAGATGGAGATCAAAGGCGCAAGAAGAAAGGGCCATATCATATCACACTAATTATGAATTGCCTGTGACGTTAATCCTTTATGCATCTTGTATTGCTTAGATCGCGATGGTAGCATTATAAGATGATCCCTCTCACTAAATACCAAGTAGTAAAGTGTTCACCCTTAGTTGGCACCGTTGCTAAGACTCGTCGTTTCGAAGCATCTCATGATGATCGGATGTGATAGATTCTACGTGTGCATACAACGGGTGCAAGCCAGATTTGCACATGCGGAAACTAAGGTTATCTTGACGAGCCTAGCATGTACAGATATGGTCTCGAAACACGGAATACCGAAAGGTAGAGCATGAGTCATATAAATGATATGATGAACATGAAGATTGTTCGCCGATGAAACTACATCTTCTCTCGTGAAGATCGGACTTGGTGTAGTGGACTTGGTTCGTGTAATCACTAAGACAATGTGAGGGATGTTGTTTTGAGTGGCAGTTCACCTAGTTAACTTAAGTATTAAATTTGAACTCAATTCATCATAAACTTAGTCTAAACTACTTGCAAACTTGTTTTAGATTATGGCGACCTCCTCCATCAATTTCAATGCGTTCCTAGAGAAAGAAAAGCTTAAGAACAATGGAAGCAATTTCACGGACTGGTTCTGTGGACTGAAGATCGTCCTCAGGGCTGGTCAATTGACCTATGTGCTCGAAGCACCGCTAGGTGACCCACCTGCAGATGATGCTGCCGATGACATAAAGAATGTTTACGCCACTCGGAAAAATGATTACTCCACAGTTTAGTGTGCCATCATGTACGGTTTAGAAGCGGAGCTCCAAAAGCGTTTTGAGCACCACGACCCATTCGAGATCATTAAGGAGCTCAGGCTAATTTTTTGAGACTCGCGTGGCCATGGAGAGCTATGAGGCCTCCGAAAAGTTCTTTAACTGTAAGATGGAAGAGGGAAGCTCCGTTAGCGAGCACATGCTCACCATGTCTGGGTACGTAAACAAGCTCCAAGAGTTGGGAATATCGATTCTTAATGAGTTGGGGATTCATCGTCTCCTCCAATCACTGCCACCGAGTTATAAGAACTTTGTGATGAACTACAATATGCACTGCATGAACAAGACGTTGCCTAAACTATCGTCCATGCTGAAAACTGCTGAAGTGGAGATCAAGAAGGAGCACCAAGTGTTGATGGTCAATAAGACCACCAATTTCAAGAGACAGGGCAAGCCTAAGAACAAGGGCAACTTCAAGAAGGACGGCAAGAAAGCTGCCACACCTGCAAAGAAGCCCAAGGCTGGTCCCAAGCTTGAAACTGAGTGCTTCTACTGCAAGGGTGCTGGTCACTGGAAGCGTAACTGCCCCAAGTACCTGGCGGATCTGAAGAACGGCAACATCAAGAAGAAAGGTATATTTGATATATATGTTATTGATGTGTATCTTACTAGTAATCGTAGTAGTGCCTGGGTATTTCATACTGGTTCGGTTGCTCATATTTGTAATTCGAAACAGGAGCTGCGGAATAAACGAAGACTAGCAAGAGGCGAGGTGACGATGCGCGTTGGAAATGGCTCCAAGGTTGATGTGATCGCCGTCGGCACGCTCCCTCTACATCTACCTTCGGGATTAGTTTTAAATTTAAATAATTGTTATTTGGTGCCTGCGTTAAGCAAGAACATTATATCTGGATCTTGTTTACTGCGAGACGGTTACTCTTTTAAATCCGAGAATAAAGATTGTTCGATTTATATGAGTAATATCTTTTATGGTAATGCACCTGAGATGAATGGTTTATTCTTACTGAATCTCGATAGTAGTGATACACATGTTCACAACATAGATGCTAAACGAATAAAATTGAATGATAATTCTACATACATGTGGCACTGTCGTCTTGGTCACATTGGAGTGAAGCATATGAAGAAACTCCATTCTGATGGACTTCTTGAATCACTTGACTTTGAATCACTTGAAAGATGCGAAGCATGTCTAATGGGAAAAATGACTAAGACTCCATTCTCTGGTACAATGGAGCGAGCTACAGACTTATTGGAAATAATACATACCGATGTATGCGGTCCAATGAGTGTAGCATCGCGTGGTGGATATCGTTATGTTCTCACTTTCACGGATGACTTAAGTAGATATGGCTATGTCTACTTTATGAAACATAAATCCGAAACTTTCGAGGAGTTTAAGGAGTTTCAAAGTGAAGTGGAAAATCATCGTAACAAGAAGATTAAGTTTCTGCGTTCTGACCGCGGAGGTGAATATCTGAGTTATGAGTTTGGCATACATTTAAAGAAATGTGGAATACTTTCGCAGTTGACACCGCCGGGAACACCACATCGTAATGTTGTGTCCGAACATCGTAATCGAACTCTCTTAGATATGGTCCGATCTATGATGTCTCTTACAGATTTACCGTTATCATTTTGGGGCTATGCATTAGAGACAACCGCATTCACTTTAAATAGGGCACCATCTAAATCCGTTGAAACGACACCGTACGAATTGTGGTTTGGTAAGAAACCTAAGTTGTCGTTCCTTAAAGTTTGGGGTTGCGAAGCATATGTAAAGAAGTTACAACCTGATAAGCTAGAACCAAAAGCGGAGAAATGCGTCTTCCTAGGATACCCTAAAGAAACAATTGGGTATACCTTCTATGATAGATCCGAAGGCAAAGTTTTCGTTGCCAAGAATGGATCCTTTCTTGAGAAGGAGTTTCTCTCGAAAGAGGTGACTGGAAGGAAAGTAGAACTCGATGAGGTTATTGAACCTTCTCTCGGATTTGAGAGTAGCGCAGCACCGGAAGATGTTTTTGTGCCGCCTACACCAATTGGAGAGGAAGCTAATGATAATGATCATGAAACTTCAAACGAAGTTACTGCTGAACCTCGCAGGTCAACGAGGGTTCGTACCACTCCTGATTGGTATGACTCTGCCTTGAACGTCATGTTGGTGGACAACGCTGATGACCCTGTGACATATGAAGAAGCTATGGTGAGCCCAGATTCTGACAAATGGCTCGAAGCCATGAAATCCAAAATGGGATCCATGTACGAAAACCAAGTGTGGACTTTGGTGGACTTACCGAATGGCCGTAAGGCTGTCGAGAACAAATGGATTTTCAAGAGAAAAACAGATGCTGATGGTAATGTTACCGTCTATAAAGCTCGACTTATCACGAAAGGGTTCCGACAAATTCAAGGAGTTGACTATGATGAGACTTTCTCACCAGTGGCGAAGCTAAAGTCTGTGAGGATTTTGTTAGCAATTGCTGCACATTTCGATTATGAGATTTGGCAGATGGATGTCAAAACGGCGTTCCTTAATGGTGACATTGAGGAAGAGTTGTATATGGTACAAGCCAAGGGTTTTGTCGATCCTAAAGATGCTGACAAGGTATGCAAACTTCAGCGCTCCATTTATGGACTGAAGCAAGCATCCTGGAGTTGGAATCAACGTTTTGATAAAGTAATCAAAAACTTTGGGTTATACAAACTTATGGAGAAGCTTGTATTTACAAGAAAGTGAATGGGAGCTCTGTAGCATTTCTAGTACTATATGTAGATGACATATTGTTGATTGGGAATGATATAGAACTTCTTAATAGCGTCAAAACCTATTTGAATAATAGTTTTTTAATGAAGGATCTTGGCGAAGCGGCATATATTCTAGGCATCAAGATTTATAGAGATAGATCAAGACGCCTAATAGCGCTTTCACAAAGTACATTCTTAGACAAAGTTCTAAAGAAGTTTAGAATGGAAAATAGCAAGAAAGGGTTCGTGCCCATGTTGTCAGGTAAGACCTTGAGTAAAACTCAAAGTCCAGCTACGGCAGAAGATAGAGAGAAAATGAATAATATTCCATATGCCTCGGCCATAGGTTCTATCATGTATTCCATGTTGTGTACAAGACCGGATATAGCACATGCTTCTAGTTTGACTAGCAGATATCAAAGTGATCCTGGAATGGAGCACTGGACAACGGTCAAGAATATCCTAAAGTACCTAAATAGGACTAAGGATATGGTTTTTTCTTATGGAGGTGATGAACAGCTTGTTGTAAACGGTTACACCAATGCTAGTTGGAACACCGATCCGGATGACTCGAAGTCACAGTCGGGATACATATTTATTTTGAATGGTGCTGCAGTGAGCTGGAGGAGTGCGAAGCAAAGCGTTGTTGCGAAATCTTCAACTGAATCGGAATACATAGCTGCTTCGGAGGCTACATAAGAAGCCGTATGGATGAAGGAATTCATTACTGAACTTGGCGTGGTTCCCAGTGCGTTGGACCCGATGGCCATCTACTGTGACAACACAGGTGCCATAGCTAATGCACAGGAGCCAAGGTCACATAGCAAGCTGAAGCACATCAAGCTACGTTTCCACGCTATTCGCGAGTATGTCCGAGATGGTGACATAAAGATTTGCAAAGTACACACTGATCTGAATGTGGCAGATCCGTTGACTAAACCTCTCCCTAGGGCAAAGCATGACCAACACCATAACGCCATGGGTGTTCGGTATATTACCATGTAATCTAGATTATTGACTCTAGTGCAAGTGGGAGATTGTTGGAGATATGCCCAAGAGGCAATAATAAAAGTGATTATTATTATATCTTTGTGTTTATGATGAATGTTTACATCCCATGCTATAATTGTATTATTAGGAAACACTAATACATGTGTGTTTTGTAAACATAAGAGAGTCCCTAGTAAGCCTCTTGTTAAACTAGCTTGTTGATTAATTGATGATCATGGTTTCCTGATCATGGACATTAGGATGTGATTAATAACAAGGTTATATCATTAGGAGAATGATGTGATGGACATACACCCATAGTAAGCGTAGCATAAGATCAAGTCATTAAGTTCGTATTGCTATAAGCTTTTAAAATGCATAGTAACCTAATCCTTCGACCATGAGGTTGTGTTAATCACCATCACCGGATGGGTACTTTGATGACATCAAACGCCGCTTCGTAACTGGGTGGTTATAAAGTTGTCATTGGGTATTCTGAAAGTATGTGTTGAAGCGCATGGACCAAGATTGGAATTTGTCCATCCATATGACGGATAGATATGCTCTGGGCCCTCTCGGTGGAATGTCATCTAGTTAGCTTGCAAGCATGTGACTGGGTCATAAGGGATGACATATCACGGAACGAGTAAAGAGTACTTATCAGTAACGAGGTAGAACTAGGTATGGAGATGCCGACGATCAAACCTCGGATAAGTATAGTATCGCGTGACAAAGGGAATTGGTTTCGTATGTAAATGGTTCAATCGATCACGAAGTCATCGTTGAGTATGTGGGAGCCATTATGGATCTCCAGGTCCCGCTGATGGTTATTGATAGGAGATGTGTCTCTGTCATGTCTACATATTCACGAACCGTGGGGTGACACACTTAAGGTTCGAAGTTGTTTTAAGTAGATATGGAATGTGTGTTGGAGACCGAATGTTGTTCGGAGTCTCGGATTGGATCCGGGACATCACGAGGAGATCCGGAATTGTCCGGAGAATAAGATTCATATATTGGGGATCATTTTCTGAGTTAGGAAATGTTCCAGAGTATTTGTATGAGGATTCTAGAAGGTTTCGGAATGTTCCGGAAGGTTCTGGAAGATTTCTTGGAGTTTGCTTGAAAACCAAGAAAGGGATCAAGGAGTCCTGGTGGGGCAAGACAAGGAGTCGTGGGGGAGGAGGACTCCTCGCCCCCTCCCCAATCCGCCGGCCATAGAGGGAGGGGAGTCCTACTAGGACTCCCCCTCCCATGGCGCCTCCCCCCTTTAAATAGAGGGGTGGGGGTGCCACCTCCAAGCCCTCCTTAATAACTCCAAATCTCCGCCGCCTCTCTCCTCCTCCTTTCTTCTGCATAGGCATAGGCGAAGCCCTGCAGAATTCTCTACTCCACCACCACCACCACGCCGTCGTGCTGCTGGGATTCCGTGGAGAAGATCTAGTACCTCCGCTGCTCGCTGGAACTAGGAGAGGAAGGTCTGCTTCGACTCCGCATGTGTGACCGACTGCGGAAGTGCTACCGGAACGTGGCGCCGGAAGGATCGTCCACACGATCTTGAGATCGGCAAGTGATCGACTACATCAACCACGAGATCTAATCTCGTAACGCTTTCGGATCTACGAGGGTTAGTACATATCTATCTCGTTGCACATGTCTAATAGATTAGATCTTGGCTTTTATCTAGATTAGATCTGGGTTTTGTTCGTTCTTGCGATAGAATTTTTTTGTTTTCCATGCTACGAACCCATCAGACGTGCCAACTCCTAAACACATATAAAGATCATTCGGACGACCCTCACAAGGTTGAGTACATGTCTTTCCCTTTGCCTCATGATATTTGGTCTAGCTCCAAGCTGACCTCTCTTTCTCGATACTATGATTCGGAATCCCTTTACTAGGTTAACTCTTAACCATATGTAGCACGGCCATGCATTTCTGGATCCGATCACTCGAGGGGCCCAGAGATATCTCTCTCAAGTAGAGAGCGGCAAATCCCATCTTGATTGACCGATCCACCATCATTCCATCATTACTTAGAGATAGACAGATTGGCACTTGGAAGATTAGGGTTTGATACTTTGATCTACCCATGGCTTGTATTTAATTGGATCTTTAATTGCTATTGTGGTTTGCTACAATAACTTAGAGATGATTTCTATTTGCAATACAATTATGCATTTGATTGGTCTTTATCTCATGTCTGAGTAAATCCCCATAGGCGTGGGAGATGTAGGGGATTGGTGAGATGTGATGTGCCTACTTTAATTCCATCCATTTGTGATCATTGTTGTCGTGGTATTGCCGACGAGTTGTGGTGTTGCCATGGAGGGTTCCGTGCAATGCGTGTTTAAAGACATGGGGTAAGGCGGAAAGTTGGCGGGTACGAGGTAAAACAACTTACCTAGGTTCAAGTCCCACAATGGTGGCAGAACTCTACTCCTGCTATAAATCACTATAATGGCAATATGCCGAGTTATAGAGATAGGTTCGTTGTGCAAGGTGTTGCAAGTTGTACGTAGAAATCTAGGTTGTCTTGCTCTAAAGGTTCCCACATGTCCGGCTTATAAAGGCGCCAGAGCTTAGGGTTTACAGGGAAAGGTCCTTGCCGGACAAGGTAAAGAGTCCTACACTAATACGAACTAGTCTTTCGTGCCTTGCACTCCAAGGCTCCGAGTACGTCGGTGACTCCTGCGTAGCCTTCCTTCGCCCGGCATGGGCCTCCCTTCTTGATCCATCTAACTGGGTAGCCAAGCAGGCCATAGGCCTTGCTACCAACTATGGGCTACCCGGATTAGCCGGATTGGTGACATGCTATGAGGATACTTGACATGGGTATGCCCAATAGGCACTCAACTACAGCCTACCTAGTGTGGCTCGACGGAAGGCCCACTCGAAGAATTGCCAAGGTCAATGACGCCCATGACGGTTCGAGTGGTATGAAGCTCATATGGACACGGACTCCGAAACGCATAAGACAAGGAAGTCTCAAGACTAGAGTTTGAATCTAACTTGTAACCAACTCGTATTGGTACCTGAGACCTAGCCTCCCCATATATAAAGGCTAGGAGGGTTCAACGAGAAGGCAATGGCAACTCCCCCAATAGATAGATCTACAATCTCCCACGTCGCCACAATAGATAATAGATCTAGCCATCAATCTCTCGCATACACATGAGACAGATCTAATCTGCGCATACCCCGCCATCGGCGACATTGTAATCCTTCCGATCATCATCAATCAAGAGCAGACAAGCATGAGTAGGGTCCTCTATGAGGCCTGAACCTGGGTAAACCTTGCGTCCCTATGTGCTTGTTTGCTAGCCGATCGAGATCTCCAGTGCTCCCCAATTCCTCGAACCTAAGTCCATAACAATGGGCATTGATGAGTTAACCCCTAGTAAATTGGCGCCGTCTATGGGAACTGGGCGCGCTAATGTTGCGATCTCGACGGCCCCATCGTCAGCAATCTACGACTCGATTACCTTCGGAGATGAGATCCAATTCAACTCCTTTGCCATCAGCAGACGGCGAGATCGCATCTGGTTGTTCATCTGCCTCGGGCACGGTCGGCTTCATCTTCACCAAACGCGAACTCGGGGGTCACCCCTCGAGCGAGAGCTGGTGTGCGACTCTGGAGTTGAGACCCGGTTGATTTTGATTCGGCTACTAGTTGATGCGGCAAAAGTGCATGCAGGCGTCGACTTCAAAGAAAAAATCTCTTGCATGCAAACATACGAGATCGGATCCATACGGCAGGGGAGTTTCCTATGAAATTTCATCTCTCTTAATTTTTTTTCCGATTATTTTATGCAGACCTAATGTCACTCAAGCATGTTGCTTGTACGCGTGGTCTAGATGGTTCATCCATGACTATAGGTCGGAACCAAAGGAAGAAATCCAAGGTGACAGATCATGTCGCTGAAAGTCCCAAAACTATTTTTCTGGACCAAGGACACGGACGTGGAGTGACTTGCATTAGATTAGCACAGAACGATTCTCTCTGCACTTAAACTATTCTAAATATTATATTCTTCCATTTCTGCTAAATTTCTTTGTATAAGGAAATACGAGGACAACCAGGTTGTGATACATAATCATGGCCATAGCAAATCGACTTGAGGTCCAACCGACTTCATCGTCGCTACGGATCGAGCCGGCAAATTACCAAGATCATATTTTTCGTATCAGGTTTATCAATCTATGATATCTCAAGAGATCAGTACAAACGGATATGAATGTTGTGAGACAAGCATTTCGCCCCACGACCACATTTGCCATGCCACTCGCCGCCACGATAACTTCCTTCGGACAAAAATCCGACAACCCGGTTACAACAACTCCGTCCGCCACGCAACTCGTCGTCGTGTCGACACCGTCCACCACGCGACTTCGTTCACCTCGACTATGCGTCCGCCGTTGGCTCTACCCGACCGCGTTGACTCTACACTCGGGGGCTCCGGGGATTCGCTGCGGTCTTCGACTCCAGCGACTCGGGGGATCCCTCAGCTCCATTGACCCAGTGTCGCCATCGGCTGCATAACCCGCTATAATGTTCGACTCCACCATGCGACCAGCTACCGCATCGACTTCGTCCACCACGCGACCCCATCCATGACGTGACTCACTGTCGCGTCGAACGCCACCTCAACCACATCGATCACATCGACTCTACACTCGGGGGATCCATCGACATCGATGACCCAGTGCGGTCTTCGACTCTGGAGACCCGTTGCGATCTTTAGCTCCAGCGACTCGGGGGCTCCCTCCTCTATAGTGACCCTCCGCATCCTTGGACTCTGGTGACCCTCTGCGGTCTTTAGATTAGGCGGCCCGATGCGGTGTTCGACTGCTATGGCCCGTTACGGTCTTCGGATGCGGCAACTCGTCATCACCATGCGACTCCGGTCCACTGCGTAACTCGCTACCATGTCGACTCCGTTTACCACGCGACTCGCCGCCGCGTCGACTCCATCTGTTGTGCGACTCCATGTCCACCGTTTCGGGAGTCGGCCTCAACCACGACCTGCCGGTCGCATCAGCTCCCACGATGCACCGATCGCATTGGCTCACGCGACCTGTTCACCTCGTCGACAACCAACAAAGTTAAGTTCTCTACTTAAAGTTGATTTATTTCTTAATTTAATCGCACTCGAAACACTCGGGGGTTGCGCTCTCTTCGAGTAACCTAATGTGCCGTCGACTCCATGCACTTGAGCACCTCATACGCGACATCCCGAGCAGCTGATTCTGCCTGATCGTCAAATCCTTGAACTCTGAGTACCTCAGCAAGGTACTGAGACTAAGGGTAATCAGGCTAGTGGAAAGGCCTAGCATGCAGTGAAAAGTGTCGACTCGATTGGCACCAGAATATGACTTTGCAAAGCGACATGCAAATATCCTTTACAAGATACAAGTACTTCATAATTCTTAATGTTTTATCCAGCTTACAAGGATGTCAACTGCGTCGAGATATTCTATCAGGTCCTCCAATAAGAGTCGACAAAACAATTGGTTGCGCCATATACTCAAGACCCGAGACAAGTCCCTCCTCGGATGGTTTCATCGCTTGATGGTATGCACATGCGATGTTGGCTGTGCACCCGATAGAAGTGATTGTGTCGACTCCATCCGCATCATCGACTCCATCCGCATCGCCGCATGAATCCACTTCATCGACTCCAACTACATCGTCGATTGAAGCTCCTTATGCGTGAGACGCTGACTCGATGCACTTCCGGGTCAGTGGTTTCTCCTCGCATGATTGTCGACTGCGTCTACAAGATACAAGACTCGAGTCTCTGCCCGAGTCTACGACTCCGCTAGACACTCGGGGGCTACTCCAAGATGGAGCACTGGTCGCACATATACAAGATCCTCGAGTGACACGCTCTAAATCCTCACTCGAATCCACGATTCGACTAAGGACTCGAGGGCTACTCCCATAGGGAGCGTTGGCCGTACACCCGAAGAAATTTGTGAAGATATCCAAGCATCCTAAAAACTCTTCACTCGAACCTACGATTTGATTGTAGACTTCGGGTTACTCCCATAGGGAGCGCTGAAAACATATTCAACTGAAACAACCAAAAGACGACAGCAGTCCCAAAGTACTTATAGTCCCCACTCGAGTCTACGACTCGAATAGGCACTCGGGGCTACTCCCATAGGGAGCGCTGGTCGCGCACCCTATGATTATTTGTACATCGTAATGTGTGTCGATAACATCCACACTCGAATGCTACGGCGACTACGCCTCATATTTTCCCTAAAAAGGGACTGCGTCTCCTAGGCCACCCAAATCATCTCCGCGATGACAAAATTCAGATGCCGCGCTTACATCGTGAAGGTAAGACCTGAATAAGGCCTGACAACGCATCTGTTGTGCACTACCAGAGATATATCCGTGCCTGTAGGTACGATGAATATGCCTTGATGGACGCGTCGAGTGCTCACACTTATACACAGGGATTCGAACTCTATAAGACCTCCGCGACATGAGTCAAATTACGCCAGCAATTTCGAATTCGAGTCCGAGGACTCGAGTTTGAGTAGGTGACGTTGTTTTTGCCCTAGAGCAATTAACTGGTCTCGATCCATCGATCGCACCAGGCATGTTTACCATCATCCCTATGAGCTACTACAAATTTGACTGACCCAAAGTACTTCCGGGTGAAGTGCCTCGCACTCGACACAATCATTGACTCCGACATCCTAACGCAAAGATCAAGACTTCTGAGTCTCCACCCGAATCTACGATTCGCATGGACACTTGGGGGCTACTGACATGGGTATGCCCAATAGCCACTCAACTACAGCCTACCTGGTGCGGCTTGACAGAAGGCCCACTTGAAGAATTACCAAGGTCCATGACGCCTATGACGGTTCGAGTGGTATGAAGCTCATATGGACACGGACACCCAAATGCACAAGACAAGGAAGTCTCAATACTAGAGTTTGAATCTAACTTGTAACCAACTCGTATTGGTACCTGAGACCTAGCCTCCCCATATATAAAGGCTAGGAGGGTCCAACGAGAAGGCAATGGCGACTCCCCCAATAGATAGATCTACGATCTCCCACGTCGGCACAATAGACAATAGATCTAGACATCAATCTCTCGCATACACATACGCCAGATCTAATATGCGCATACGTCACCATCAGCGACATTGTTATGCTTCGGATCATCATCAATCAAGAGCAGACAAGCAGGAGTTGGGTCCTCTACGAGGCCTGAACCTAGGTAAACCTTGCGTCCCTGTGTGCTTGTTTGCTAGCTGTTTGAGATCTCAAGTGCTCCCCAAGTCCTCGAACCTAAGTCCATAACAATGGGCATTGATGAGTTAACCCCTCGTTAATACCCATTTAGCATATCCCCAATAGTAGCCCCCGGAGGACTTTGAAATCTTGCGTCGTCTTGCCCATTGATCTTTGAATACTCTGCCTAGGTGATGCTGGCGATTTCTCAAGCAATATCTCAAAGGTCTCCCAATGAACCATGCAATCCTCTCCGGCTTTGCAATGTGGTTGGAGATTCCTTGAGTCTTTGTTTCCAGAGCCGGACAATCTCTGCCTTCGATGGAATCTTCAGACGATGCTACCTCAAAACTCACAGAAGACAGATAATTAATCATCAGCTATTTTCACGCGCGCGAAATCCGAAACGTCAAAGCGGCAAAGGCGGAGGACGTGGCGAAATTTCCGCGTATGTTCGTCTCCACATCGGAAACGCTCCATCCATTAGATCCCTTAGCACGAATCTTGATGCGGGGTCTATATATTTTCACCGATGCTAGTTTTATTTTCTTTTTACTTGCATTCACTTCCTCGTCTTCGTCTTCCTCCAGCTACGCGCTCGTTCAAGCTCCTCCTCGAAAACCCCTAGCCAGAGCCCTCTTCTTCTCCACCTACTCCCTCATCACAATGGCCTCCAGCAGCTCCATTCCTGTGACGGCGACGACAACCGAAGCTAATCCAGAGCCATCCCAGGGAGTATTTATCCCACCGAAAGGGGTGGTTGTCCCTGTCATCGCCGTGGTGGAAACCACCAGCGACGACCAAGAATGAGCGACGCCAGAAGCTGCTGAAGAAGACAATAACTCCCACAAGGGAGTGTGGAGAGGATCTGACCTGTCCACCAAAGATCTACAAGAACTGGTCACCGAGGGGTATCTCCCCGCGGCGAAGGATTTGGTCTAGCGGCCGGCACTGGCCAACGAGGTGGTTCCTTCTGACCTAGCCGGAGAGAAGGTGTACCTCAAGGCCCAGCTGGTATGAGGCGTAAGCCTGCCAGTCTCCGACTTCTTCCTGGAAATTCTCCGGCACTTCCGGGTACTTCCCCACAACCTCTCTCCCAACAGCATCTTAGTCCTTAGCAACTTCGTAGCTCTGTGCAAAGGATTCCTAGGCATCAAACCTAGGTTAGATCTGTTCGCGTACTTTTTTACTATCAAGAGAGAGTTCATAGAGTCCAAGGATGAATTGCAGATTTGTGGAACCATTAGCTTCAAGATTGGGCCTAGCCGGCGCTTCCCCGACATTGTAGGGCATGAGTCATGCAAGAACTGGCAGCGCACATACTTCGACGGCCCAGATATTCCTCTATCTGACCAACTTGAGACATATCCCGACTTTGTCGACGGAGCCATCGCCGAGGTGCCCGCATGGCGGACCCCAACCTCCCTTCTGTCTAATGACGAGGCCAACTGCGCCGTAAGGCGGATTGAATCGCTTGTGGATGGAGGTCTAACAGGCTTGGACCTAGCCATGTGCTGGTTTGTTAGGCGGATCCAGCCTCTACAGCATCGCGCCGAGGGATCCCATGTGAATTTCACGAGATAACTTCTCCACTGACTCTATCAAACTCCGACTTCAGGACATCGTCAAGGTGAAGGACAGGAAGCGCGGCTTCAAGATCACCTACGACATGTTCGATTGCGACACATGCCCAGAGGTAGCTTTTGTTTCCTTTGTTGCTCGTTATATACTCTATGGTTTTTCTAACTTGAAGTTGGCAGTCTAACACTCTTCTGTATCCCAGCTGGTGACATTGGCGGCGGATCAGATGGCCACCCAGGTCTATGATCCCAAGCTGAAAGATATCCAAGTGGTGTCCAACGACGCCCCCCAAGGATCAGCTAGCTCCAGCAACATGAAAGCGGAAGAGCTCCACCTCTAACGCTGCTGCTGAGGCCAAGAAGAAGAAGAGATCAGAGAGTGGAGTCTCCAGACGATCCACCGCCACCTTAGAGGCAGGGAAGAAGAAGTCCATCAGCATTCCCCTTAGCAAGGCTCCTATTGTGGAGTCAGTGTATTCATTATTCGGCTTGTACTTTTAAGCTCATACCTTTTTCCAACTCTTGTACTTATACTTTGTATGTTTCAGGAGGAAAGCTGGTGTTAGTTTGAAGCGATCCTGTAGAGATTCTGGAGGGTCAAAAAATATTTGTGACATGCTAACCAGAGATGTGGCTGTCAAGCCCTCTCCCGCTACTACTCCCCCTACTCCTACCGCCAAGACTTCTGCTGGCCCCGCTGGGCCTCCTCCCCCCATCATCCCTGAGATCTGCACCATGGAGACAGATGTCAATCCAATCCTTGATATCTCAGGCTTTGTCGAGGCAGACGTTGCTCCCAGCGAGCAACGTAGGAGAGTACTTCCTCCAAAGTGGCTGAAGCTCCGGCTAAGGATGCCACTGAGAAAGGGAAGCAAGTGATGGAAGAGGCGGAGGTGGAGACAATGGTCAAGGCGGGAGTCTCTGAGCCATCATCTGTTCTGAAAGCGCAACAGGTGGGTAGGGCATCATCCATGCCTCTGGCTTTAGCATCTCCTTTGGTTGCAACTCCTTCGACATTGTGCCTAGATGACCTCATTGCATAAGCGGATGCCGTGTATAACAATGTTGGCATCTTCCACACTGCATATACCAATCTAGCCAACAATCTCAAGCTTATTGCCATTGCAAGTCTTTTCAACTTCACTTCTTTTATTTCGCATAGTATATCCCACTGCAGCCCCTAAGCTCTTAGGCGGATAAACAAAAGTTATTGGCCTGAGTGCTCCAAAGAACTTAAGAGTGGAGCTTGATAGTGTAGCCCCCGAGCGTCTAGGTGGAAACTTAGAAGAATTCCGGCTAGGTGCTCGAAGAGTAGCATACTTGCTGATTAAAATCTTGTGTTGTAGCCCCCGAGAGTGTAGTTGAAACCATACAGTTCCGACTAGATGCTCTAGAGAAACTGAGCATGCTTGTTTGTTTGCAGAGAATAACCGGAGGATCACCACCAATGAGAGGTTTGCTTCTTTGCGGAAGGAGCTGGACCTTGAACAGGGTAAAATAGCCTTCCTGAAGCAACTGATCAAAAATAGCCAGAGTCTATTTCTTGTAACAACTCCTTCCTTTTGCTCATGGATTCATATTTGCCGTCTTTCTGATTTACGTCTGACACAAGCCATTTCCAAGGCCAAGAGCATCATCGAGCAATCGAAGCATATCTAGGAGCTCGAGGATGAGAACAAAATCGTGAAGAAAGTCCTGGCCGATGCCGGCACGGGCCATGAGGAGACGATGAGGGTGCTGCAAGAATCTGCTGATGCCAAGATGCAGTGCCTGAAGGATGCAATTGCACAACTCACGGAGCAGAATCAAGCTGCCAAAGAGCAGAATGAGAGGAACCTTGAGGTGTACAAGACAGTCAAAAAGGAGCGGGATGTCTTGGCGGAGACATGCAAGCAAGCGGAGACGAGCATCTTCGGTAACTTTTCTCCGTCTTCGTGAATTATGTACTTTGGATAACCATTTGATTTGTTTGTACTCATGGTTCTTGTATGGCATGCAAACCACAGCTCCCATTGACTTGGCCAACTTGGGTGAAGGTGCTCCAGATCCCATGGAATGCATGATTCTTGCCGCCAACTTCGTCAACACTGGCATTGCCCGGGCCAAGGAGCTAGCCCAGCCTCTAGGAATTAACATCAAGGCGGCTGACTCAGCGGCCGAGTACGCGGAAATCCTACGCCAAGCCCCCGACAAATTCAAGGACTGGAAAGCCTCTTGCATCCGGGCTGGTGCAAGGATGACCATGTCCTTGGTCAAGGCACATTATGACAATGCCAACATCGACCTGGTGACCTCTGGCTTTCCCAAGCTGGATGAGGAAGGGAAGGAAATTGATAGCGATGCTATTTGGAACTCCCTCTCCAGCTTCGACACTAGGATTGGTAGAATGGTCAATGGAGATGTCTTCGTGCCTATCGAGATCCTTGATGAAGACATGGCTTCGTCTGAGTCTAGCTCGTCTCCTTCCAAGTTTGACGAGCTCTCTTGGCCTAGCTCTCCTGATGATTTCACCATGAAGTCCTCTGCAGCAAAGCCATGAAAAACAATGTTTGTATTAAATGTATCTCTACGAAGTGTATGCGGAAAAACTGATGTGTTGTTAAGGCGGAAAAACTTGCACTCAAGTTTCCTGCTACTTATCTATTTCCGACATGTGTATATTTTTTAAGCAAGTGTTGGCTTATCCATTCTTCTGGTTCGTATGCTAGAACTTTCGTGAGACGGAAGACTCGCAGCACAGAACTATGCCCTCAGGTGATGATGCTTAATAGCACTGTCAAGAACCTAAGAGCAAAATCGCCGGCTTTGAGTGCTGAGAAGTCACTACTCCGGAATCCACATAAAAACTTCAGAAAACGTGTAGACCAGAAAACTTAAGCTAACGCCCGTAGGCGGAATTTTCACAAGTGCAAATGCAAACTTGCGCATAAAGGGTTTATATGATCCAAAAATGAACAACTAAAGGAGGTAAAAGACTCAGAGAATATGAGTGAACCAAATGCTTTATTTCATTGATCATATAAGGAACTTATTACATAATATAAATGTGCTAAGTGTAAAAGGGACGTAGCTGTGCTATGTTCCATGGCCGATCTGTCTCCGGGTAATCATCATCAGAGTCACATTGCTTGCGCTTGCGATTTTTTGGCCTATCTTTCAACTCGCGAATATCAACGAGGTAATAGGAACCATTTAGCAATACTTTTCTTATGACGAATGGTCCTTCCCAAGGCGGGGATAGTTTGTGTGATTTCTCCTGCTTGAGTCTAAGCACCAGATCTCCCTCTTTAAACGAGCGATGCTTTACACGGTGACTATGGCAGCCATGTAGCTTCTGCTGGTAGACGGCGGATCACTGGCTTGCCAGCACGTGCTCTTCCTCGAGGAGGTCCATAGACAGGTGTCCAGATTCTTCAGCGTCATTCTCCTTATAGGTGGCTATTCTTGTTGCATCGTGGAGTATGTCTGATGGAAGGACGACTTCTGCTCCATAAACCATGAAGAAATAAGTCAAGCCGATGGATTTGTTGGGTGTTGTTTGTAAACTCCACAAGACAGATGGTAATTCCTCCGCCCAGGCTCTAGCGGCTCTATCTAGAGGTGCCTCTAGGCATGGCTTGATTTCGTGCAGAATTAGTCCATTGACCCTTTCAACTTGCCCATTTGACTGTGGGTGTGCCACAGATGCTAGGTCAAGGTGGATTCCTTTTATGTGATAGTACTCCTCAACTTCTCTGAGAGACAAATTTATACCATTATCGGTGATGATGCTGTGTGGGAGACCAAATCTCACAACTAGATCCCAAACAAATAGGGTTGTTGCCCCATCAAGCTTTCTAATGGGTTTAGCTTCAATCCATTTTGTGAACTTATCCACTACTACTAGCAAGTGTGTATATCCATAGGGTGTTGTCTGCAAAGGTCCCACCATGTCCATCCCCTAGACTAGAAACGGCCAAGTTATTTGTATGGTTCGCAATTCTTCAGCTGGAACACTTGGTTTTCTTGCATAGAACTGACACCCAAGGCATGTTTGTACCAACTTTTCAACGTCCGCCTTAGCAGTTAGCTAGTAGAATCCTTGCTAGAAGGCCTTGGCCACTAACGATCGGGGAGCGGCATGATGCCCGCAATCTCTAAGGATTTCAATACCTTGTCGTTGGGAGACGCATCAATGGAAAACTCCTGTGGTACTTCTTTTGTATAGTTGACCGTTAATAATGACGTAGCCTTGTGCTCTGCGTACTATTTGTTAACTTTCGACTTCATAAGCGGGAAAAGTTCTGTCTCGTAGATAGTCCATGAACAGTTTCGTCCAAGCTGGAGAGGTCACTATTACTGTATGAACAAATGAGTCCACTTTATCCGGGTTGTCAGGGTCCGCTCCCTTCACGGATGGGGTCCGTAAAAGCTCTAGGAAAACGCCTAGAGGAATTGGTTGGCGAGCTAATCCAAGCTTTGACAGCAGATTTGTCGCCTCATTCTCCTCCCTTTTGACGTACTTGACTTCGTAGCCTTCGAAGCACTTGGCTATTTCGTCTACTTCATCTCGATATGCCTCCAAGGGTTCCGCGCCTCCAGGTGCCAGCTTCTTGCTAGGCAACCAAGTCGGAATCTCCACAGCAAACTATGCACTTGATTCCAATATCTTTGGCCACATGAAGTCCGTGAATGAGGGCCTCATACTCCGCCATGTTGTTCGTAGCATTGTAGTGAATCTAAAGGACGTATTTCAACATTTATCCTGTTGGTGATTGCAATAATACACTAGCCCCCTAGCCATTGAGTAGTTTTGATCCATCAAAGTGCATGACCCAATATTCTGGCTCTAGCACAGAGTGTCTTCTTGTAGTTCTGTCCAATCTGCGATAAAATCCGCCAATGCTTGTGATTTGATAGCGTCGCGTCTCTTGTAGGTGATTTCAAAGATGGCAAGTTCAATGCCCCACTTTGCCACTCTTCCTCTAGCGTCATTGTTGATGATGTCGGACAGTGGAGCTTTGCTCACCACTGTGATAGGGTGCCCCTAGAAATAGTGCCTTAACTTGCCTGAAGGAAGGAAAACTCCATAAGCTATATTTTCGTAGTGTGGGTAACGATGTTTGGATTCCGTCAAGACCTCGCTTACATAGTAAATGGGTCGCTGAACTCCATATTCGTGCATTGGTTCTTTGAGCTCCACCACGATGACGATGTTGATGACCCGGTTGGTTGCTGCCATTTAAACTAACATAGGCTCCCTTGAAACCGGTGTTGCAAGTATTGGTGGGGAAGAGAGTATTCTCTTCAACTCCTGAAGTGCTGCGTAAGCCTTGTCTGTCCATGAGAATTTTTTCGACTTCTTGAGCAACTTGTAGAGGGGCATAGCCTTCTCACCAAGTCGGCCGATGAACCGGCTTACTGCTGCTATGCAGCCTGTGAGCCTTTGTATGTCCTTCAGGCATGTCGGACGTTTGCTGTCGAGGATGGCCTTGATTTTCCCCGGGTTCACCTCGATTCCACGATGTAAAATGATGAAACCAAACAGCTTGCCGGAAGGTACCCCGAAGACGCACTTCTTGGGGTTCAGCATCATGTTGTATTTCTGGAGATTGTCAAAGGTTTCCTGCAAGTTAGCGATAAGATCATTTGATTTCTTTGACATTACCATGATGTCGTCCACGTAAGCATGTACGTTGCGACCTATTTGGTCATTTAGGCAATGTTGATTTGTCCGCTGGTAAGTAGCACCAGCATTTTTGAGCCCAAAGGGCATCGTGAAGTAGCAATAGGTGTCGTAGGGTGTGGTGAACAAAGAGGCCAATTGGTCCGACTTTCGCATTCGTATTTGGTGGTAACCTGAGTAGGCATCAAGAAAACATAGAAGTTCCGAGCCATCCATCGAGTCAATGACTTGGTCAATGCGAGGCAGAGCAAACGGATCCTTGGCCACGCTTTGTTCAAGCCGGTGTAATCAACGCACATTCTTAATTCATTGGTTCCCTTTTTGGGGACAAGTACAGGATTTGCCACCCATCGGGTGTGAATAACTTCTCAGATAAAGCCAGCCTTAAGTAACCTAGCTATTTCTTTTCTTATAGCCCTTTATCTCTCATCCCCAAAGCATCATAGAGGTTGCTTCACCGGTTTGGCCTTGGGATCAAAATTCAAGCTATGGTCGGCAAGTTCCCTAGGTACACCTTTCATGTCTGTAGGTTTCTAGGCGAAGATGTCCCTATTCTCATGAAGGAACTTGACGAGCGCGCTTTCCTATTTGGGATCCAGGTCCGTGCCAATGGTGGTGGTCTTGGAAGAACTCCTTCAACAAGCTCCACCTGCTTGGTCTTGATGGCGGCCTTGAATGCGGGTTCAGCAGCAGTGATCTGCTTCTTTGAAGCTAGCATCTCCGAGGCATTGACCTGGTTCTGGATCTCCTTGAACTCCTCCCTGTAGAGAAATGCTTCGGCGAAGGAGGCCTCACTGAGCTCGCACTTCTGTGCCTTGGTGAAGCTTCTGTCAACGGTGATGACGCAGTTTGGTCCGGGAATCTTGAGCTTGTTTTAGACGAAGCATGGCCTTGCGAGTAAAGAGTGGAACATGGAATGTCCAAAGATGAGGTGGTACACGCTCTTGATGAGAACCACTTCAAAGGTCATGTGTTCTTGGTGGTAATTGTTAACATCACCAAAAGCGACCAGAAGGGTGATGCAGCCTAGTGAATTTGCTTGTCGGCCGATGACAACCCCATGGAACACCATGTTGCTCTTCTTTAGCTGGGATTCCGTCAAGGTCATCTTATGCAGTGTATCCAGGTACATGATGTTGATGTTGCTTCCACTGTCCACGAGGCACTTGGTGAACTCTTTGCCGTCAATCAAAGGGTTGATGACCATGGCATACTGGTTCTCTGTTGGGATAAGGTCTGGATTGTCCTTCCTATCGCAAGTAATTGGAAACTCTGACCATCTGATGTACTATGGGGCCGAAGGGAGGGTAGGCATCAGTATCCTCAGAGAGGTTTTCTGGGCTCGAACGGTGAGAGTGTCGAGGAAGGTGTGGTAGACTGGAGCCTTCTTTTCAAAGGGATTCTTCCCTTTACCCTCTCCCTTGTCGAAAGATTTGGGTTCCATGCCTTCATCCATATCACTTGATTCCTTGGACTCCTCGTCCTTCTTCTTCCATTTGCCCTTTCTGCGAGGTCTGTTCTTCTGACTTTGCTTGTAGCCAGACTCAGGGTCTTCCTTGAGGTTGTTGACAAATTTGCATTGGCAATTGGTGTGGGTGGCTTTTCCGTTTGCGTCCAGGTGGACGAAACACAACATATCACGGTACTCTTCAAACGTTTGGGGAACACGAGGCATTGAGGGTGTAGGATCACTCCTCTGCTGGCCACTTCTAGCCCCCGGCCATGTCCATGTTTTCGGCCTCTGCCTCTGCCAGTGAACGTTGCGGCGACCATGTCAGATGCTTGCTTTTCTTTAGGCGGATTCTCCCACTTGTTATTGTTGTTTTTTCTGGCCTGGGTAGGAATTGCTATTGCCGGCAACGATCCGCGCACGTCGTCATCAGCAGCAGCGAACTCGCTATCCATAGCGATCATTGCGTTGAGGTTGAGCTCATTGTTGTCTATCTTGCGTTTCAACGTATGCTTGAGCAAAGTTCCCTTTTCTAGACCATCGATGAAGGCGTCCATAGCGGTCTGTTTGTGCACCCCTGTGCAGGAATTTTTCATATCCAGCAAGCGAGAGAGGTAGGCACGAGAGGTTTCATCCTTTTCTTGCACACACCGTTGTAGGTCTCCGACAGTTCAGGGACGTTTATATGTACCCTCGAAGTTCTTGATGAATGCTTCATGCATGTCCAACCAATTGCATATTGATTTCTCCGTGAAGGTATCGATCCATTGTCGGGCGGTACCGGTCAGCATGAGCAGGAGGTACTTGACAGTGACATTGGGGTTTCCCCCTGTGATGTGAATTGCTTCGATGTAATCATGCAACCATGTTGATGGCCTGGCGTTGTCGTTGTAGGGCTTGATGGTCTTATATATTCGGAGACCTTTGGGGTAGGTTGTGGCCCATATCACTGGTCCAAAACAACATGGCCCAAGGTATGGGAGCTCCCGAGCTTCTTGGATCTTGTCCAGCCGTGACATACGTCATATGGCTCTGGCTACTTCCATTTTCCGTCATGGGGAGGGGAGTTGTGGCGCGATCAGTGAGATCCGCCGTTCCCTCCGCCTTGATGGCTGCTAGGTGGCGCCAGTGGCGGTGGGGTGCTGGGTTAGCCTTCTTGTTGTTTCCCTCCCGCGACTCCTCATGCCTGCCGCGGTTGCTTGTCAGACGTGGCGGTTCCTTTGTGGGATCTGCTCCTTTGTCCTTCAATGCCGCTGCGCTCTCTGGCATGTCGGGGCTGCTCGCCCTGGTCCCGTATAACTATGCCAACCCGGGGACGCCTAGGCGGTGGCATGCTTGTATGGTGGCATGGTTGTGGTTCCTCGTGATGCCGGGATGGTGGTGGAGGTGGTGACCGAGGAGGGCGAGCCTTCTCTCCGTGTTCGGAGGATATGTGTATGGCGTCAGCCCTGTTGTGCACCTCCCTCCGTCTTTGCTATGTGGAGCCTATATAAGATCCCTTGTCACGGGGAAATTTTGGCCTTCTGTGGTTGTTCAGGGTTGACTGGCAAAGCTCCGGGTTGCACTCAAGCCTCTACAAGGTAGCCTTTTCATGTTGCTTGCATGCCTTAGCAACGAGGTCGTACACCTGAGCAACCGCTTCGGGCGACCTGTCCTGTTCCAGGAGGGTCTTGGCGACAACGATGTTGAGGGCGGGAGTTGGCTTTTGTCAGCTTGGACCCGTCATATCCCAACCTATATCAAATAGCGGGATCTTCGATGACGTGAGCTGGCACTTTCTTTGCCTTTTTCTTTAACATCAATTGCTTGTATTCAGCCTCCATAGCTCTTGCCACCTTAATGGAATGTTGCGCCTTAGCCATGTCTTCGTCTAGCTTAGCACCCTGCTCCGTAGCGCACTTGGCCTCCGCTAGGATTGTCGCACGCTTCTCATCAAGATCTGTAACACTCTGGATATGGGCGATGGTGATAGGCTCAATGAGGAGTGCGCCATAGATTGCCTTGTCGGTGGGAGTAACCAATGGGTTGCCAACTGCAGACATTGATGGTGGCATTGGCGGCTGATTTGACTATCTGGTAGTATTGGGGGTTGTGGTGAGTTCCTACGCCGGTTGCGGGCAGATAACCGTAGGAGGCAAGGCCTTGGCCGGAGCCGGAGACTTGGCAACTTTATTGGCTTCTGCTTCTCTTGTAACCACTGGCATGGGTGGAGCTCTCTCACATTCCAGTTCCTATCTGTCTTCTTCCATTACGCTTCCAATGGCGACTAGCACCTGGTGGGATGTGTTGGCTTTGTCGGCGCACTCCTCCTGCTCGATCTCCTGCTCAATCTCCCTCATAACTACATCGTATCCTTCGAGTTAGCGTCGAGCTGCTGCCATCCATATTGATGTCGGCGTATAGCGCGTCAAGGACGGAGTCGGAGTTGGCTTAGGTGTTGGCGATGGAGGATGTAGAGGGTGATGGAGACAGGCCATTGTTGTTGTTTCCTCCTCTGGCTACGACGGCAATCGCAGCCTCGGCCTCCTCATTGGCCTCCGCCTATTCGTTGACGATTGCGACCATCTCACAAAGGGAGAGAGGACCCGCGGCCTGCTGCCTTCGGAGGGTATGCCGTAGGAGTGTTCCGGGCGTGATCCCTTCCACGAAGTGGTACAGGAGTTCATCGGTGCAGTCGCCCTCTAGGGTTTGCCTCACCCTCATCCATCTAGCAAGGTATTCACGAGGAGGTTCTCCGTCCCTTTGAACGCATATGGCTAGATCGAAGATGGTGACTACACCGACAAAGTGTGACCTGTGCATCTCTAACGCTTGGGGAAGCCAAGCGGATTTGCGAGGTCCTTCCACCTCTATATCCTGCACAGGTGCAGTTTGGGTGGGCCTTGAATTTTCTTGATCTGAGCCACCATACTCCAAGGAGAGATATGGCCCAGATCCTTCAACGAACGTGTCATGCTCATAGGCAGTCCATGCGGGGCTTGACGAGTTTCCGACTTCCTGGGAGCTAGGACCCGAGTTGGTTTCGCCGATGAATGAAACTGTGAGAATGAATATCTATGTTTGCCTGATGCATGTTATCTAATTTAAGGGCCCAAGTAACATGATCTAAATATCTCATAGGTATGAACTTGTTTGCTAGTAATTCGGCGACCCCCGAGTGACATAGCCGATATCAAAGAAGATCTAGCACTACTCGAGGACAAGAAGACACCATCAAGATTAAAGCCTTGATCTATTCAAAAGATCTTAATTAATGTGTTGACCATGGCCGTGGTAATAGGTATATGGATTAGTCGGATAGGGAAGAATTGGCCGTGAGGACTCCTAGTCGGTATATGGGTTTCTTTACTACTCACTTATAAATAAGAATTATCATTATCTCTTATTCCACTTATTCCATTTGGCACTTTCAATATCATCATGAACTGATTCTATCCACGGCTAACTTCTCATCTGCAAGACCTTTACAAATCTTTCGCATATTTACTTTCATGCAATTTACTTATTTCCTAAGAAAGTTCCTCCATCTTTTACTCACCACTTCCACTTTCAACATTTGCAGTCAATTCACTCAAGACCTGTGACACTGGGTGCGACAAAAACACCGCATAAAAATCACATTCCTAGGCTCCTTGTTGGGATCGATATAAAAGCTAGAATTAATACTTCCGTGAAAACATTCTCTGATGAAGTTGTGAACTTGCAGGCTATCAACCTGCATGTGTTCCCCCTAAAGGGCTCGAAAGCGCAAGAGACCCAGGACAACCGATGGGCCCTAGCGTCTGATCATGAAATTATGACGTTGCCTCACTGCTGACTCGGCGGCAGGATTGAGGCGTCCACATGCCATTAGCCGCTAGGCTCGCGCATGCTGCCTCGCTCCGGGGGTTGCTCCTAGAATGCGATTGTACGTGGGTTCTAGCGGTTAATAGCCCGCACGTGTCGCAGCGATATGTCCCTTCAGCTGGCGCGATTAAAAGTGGGGAAGGAATCCTCACGCTCCCTCACAGCCTCTTTCTTCCTTCCACGCCCTCCCGAGTCGAAGACTTCTTCCTTTCCCTTTTCCATGGCACCCAAACGTTTCTCGCCTGAGGAGAAGGGCAAGGCCGTGAAGATCGAGGTGGTGGAGACTCCACTAGTGAAGCGCGGCCGCGGGCGGCCACGAGGGAGCGGTCGAGGGAGGTGTGGCAGACGTGGTAAAGTTGCACCGTGTGTCTCGCCATGCTTGCTCTTGCGGGGGCGGACGCGGCATCTGGTGGAGCTTCCGTCCAGCACGGGTGCGGCCATCCTCGTTCGAGTGACAGGGGTCGCCGTGGAGGGCGCGAAGATAGTCCCGGAGCTAAATCTTGTTAGGACAATCCCGCCGCAGCTGAGGCCCCTGCTCTAGAGGCCCCCGTGGTCGTCAAGATTGAGGATGACCCTAAGCACGAAAGGGTCATCAATTGCATCGTCATCCTCGGGAACGCTAATTGGTTCCTCAAGGTGAGGCTCCCTACCCGCTTTGCCTTGGGGTCATGGCGAACCTCCTAGAGGAGGTGGAACTATGGCACTTATAGCACCCCGGGGAAGCCACTACTATAAAACCGCGTGTTGTTTTAATTCTATGCACCATCATGACCACATGCTAGTGCCATCATGCCACATTGCATTTGAGCATTGTCATGTTATCATGCATATTTAAACTTAGAACATTTTCTAAACCTACTTTTGTTTCTAGATATCCCCTTCAATTCAAATCAAAACCGTCGGTTTACCCGAATCTTTTGTTTGTCTAAAAATATTTACAAAAGTTTATTCTTAAACAAAAGAAATAAAAACTATTTTTGTTTGGGAGAGGTCGCCACCTTCTAGGCCCAAAGGGTCCAGCTGGCAACAGCCTACTGCCCCAAAACCCTAAACCTAAAATCCCCAAACCCTAGCTATCCCAACCCCACCTAATCCACCAAGCCGCCACAAACCCACACGGCCGCGTGAGGCAGACCCCAACCCGCGCGCGTCACGATCTCTACCGCCCTCTCTCCCTGGCTCACCTCCCATCCCCTGTAGAGATCTTCGGCCATCGACCGCATCGACCCACCCCGCCTGACACGTTCCGCATGGCGCCCGTTCCCTCGATCGATCCTCTTCTGTATCACCCCGGCCCCACCCTGCAGGACCCGCCCGAGCGATAGCCCTGCTCCGCCTCGGGATCCCCTGCACCCCACCTCTCTGCCTCACCCACCAACCCCCACGAGAGCCTCTCCCCGCTGCTGCCATGCTTTTCCTCTCTGCTGGCACGCTCACGAGCGCCTCCACCCCGCAGCCCCGTCAGCGAGCCCCGCCGTGGTCGAGGTCTATACCTCGACCCCCCCCCCCCGCGGCACTGTCTCCTTCGCCACTAGGGCCGCCTCCCACGGTGCGGCTCTGCTGCCCTGAGTCTGCCCTCTGCGCTCTGCTGTTCGCCGCCCTCGTCGGACCTGCACTGCCGCTAGACGTCGCCTCGAGCCCCACGCCCTGTCGCGGCCAGGAGCTCCCTATCCCCATCGCCAGGCATGCACGTGGAAGAGCCCCCTTGATCCGACAAGCCGTTCCTCGACCCGGCCGCCGCAGTTGGCAGCGAGCTCCGCCTGTGGCCTCCTCGGCCCTTCCTCGTCGTTGTCTACCCGCGTCGGCCCCGTCCTCCTGCATGTCGGGCGCCCGCATCGTCCTCTGCGCCTAGCCAGCCAAGCTCGCCATGCGCACTCCTCGTCACTGCTGCTAGTTCTCTACCGTTGTGTGCACGCGCTTGTGGCTGGTTGGTTGCAGTGTGGCATTGGTGCTACTACTTTCTGCCAATCTGTTATGGCTTTGGCATCGACAGGATGGAGTAGGTGTTCGACAAGATCTCCTTCACGGTGCTAATGACCGCGAGAACGCCAACATGGAACCGAAGACACGGTACACCAAGATGGCCTTCTTATATCTGATGGCGGAGACTTCGGATCCGAAGATCCAAGACCAAAACCCTGAGGCCCCAGATCTGAAGATTGACCCCAAAGACCGAACCCGATCTCGCTGAACCCAAGATCTCCTTTCAGATTCCAAAGCCCCGATCCCGAAGATTAGAAGGCTGAATCTGAACCCCGTCGATCCCTCGGAACCCAAGATCACCGGACCCTAATGTGATCCCCTTTTCGAAACCCCTATTGTTATTATAATATGACATTATCACTTGTTGCATATTAATTGTACATGCTGACATACATAATCTGTGTTTTTTGGGTACTTTATCGATTCATCTCATAATTTAATATGGAGACCACATAGAGGCTATTCTAGGCTTATATTGGCTCTATTTAAATTTGTGTAGCGAACCGATGACATGTTTTGCCTTGTTACACATTTAAAAAGCGGGGTATCTAAACAACTTGAACCATCTAAATAATTCTCGTGACCCGGTTCCGCTTAATATTGTTTAATGGCATCGCATCTTTGCCATATCATGCATCATATCATGAACATGCCCAATCTTCTGTCGTAGTATTAAATAGTGCATCTGGTGTTTATTTTACTGTGTTGGTTCTTTGCAGATTAGGTCATTGAGTTGATGTGAGTATTGACAAGTTCTTCAGATAATGAACATTCAGCAGTGTTCCCCAGGCGAGCATGCTCCCCCTTTCTACCTATTTTACGTTTAGTCTTTACTCCCTCATGTTGATCTATTGATATCCGTGTTGCGATGCTTTAGTTTTCGCGCACCATTTATATTCCTTACAACCTCTATATTGGCTTGGTCACATCCTATTGCTTGTTGTTTGATAGATAGTTAGCCTTGCGAGTCGTAGTTGCTTGCTCAGGTGCTGCTTCACGTCGTTGTCGTTTCACCGTTGTTGGAATGTTGGCATATGCTTAATGGTGGAGAGGCATCAGTGGGCAATAGATGTTATTTGGTTCTTCCACGCTCACTTGTGTCTCATAGGCCCCGAGTACTTGATACCTGTTCCTTGACTATTCACACTATCCACATACAGGAGACTCTATGGATCCCCTTCGCATGAGCTTGATTCAGACTTTATTTCTTGGGGGCACAAACTAGTTTGGGGCTTTATTACTATCATGTATATATGCCATGCTTTACTGCATTATTTACGATTGTGCGTGGATCACATGTACTGTTTACGAATGCAGAATGTTTGCGCGGTATCAACAAGTCTAGTCACACTTTCGGGTTCCCTGTGGTTTACAACCATTGTCAGGAACCCTAGATCTGTCTCGGAGCTAGCCAACTTCGTTACGGGTAGCTTTGTGGGGTGGCCCCCTGAAATAATTTATGAATCCTATGAATGCATTGTCATGAGGCCTCGTTGTGTTTTATTTGGTTCTTCCCGAGGTTGATCGTGTGTGTGTTGCTATTTGTGCACCCCTGTAGGATAAATCTTTCTGAAAGTCATGTCCGTGGTTATGGACGACTTGGAGCACAATATCTCGATCATAGACAACCATAACTAAAGTAGTGTTGTAAATTGACTTTAACATGTCTAGTAATCAGTTTCACTATAACGGAATGAGTAAATAAAAGTGCCGACAACCGCTGGATTTGGGATATCTCTGTCTAGTAAGTATTGCAACTACAACGGAATGGTTAACTAAAACTGCCCACTGCTAATGATATCAAGATGACTCATGCTATCTATATTTGACTAGTAAGTGCTTCAACTATAATAGAATGAATAAAAGTGCCGACTATGTGAGTTTCCTCGGAATGACTTCCTCGTTTGGTCTCGAGGGGGAAATACCAGGATGGGTATGTTTGGTGTTAGTATCAGGTGGTTCTGAATAGGTATTTCTTATCCCTCTCTGATAGCTGATAGTTGTATCGAGTCTCTATAGGTTGTTTAGTGCATGTTTCGCTGCCGCTTCAGTCCACCATACCTATGTAGGCGAGAGCCGCCGAATTCTAGACTCACCGTGTACTGGCCTCAGTACTGACCGCTCCCTCTTTCATTTGCCCTTTGTCGGCACCCCTTTTGTTTCAGCAGGTTTGAGAACGACGTCGTTAGCAGGGTTACCCTTCCGGCTTGTCCTGGCAGGGTTATGGGCACCATTGGTTATTCTTCAGGGATCTTTGCCTCATTTGCATTTTATCCATACTCGGATGTTGTATCGATTTCAAGGTGATTTCGATCATTGTACCCTATATCTGTATTCTTGACTCATGGAGTCGTTGTTGTATATATATGTTATGTGGGTTCCATCGTGAACTATTGTGTAATGGAATTACTTGATTTTCCACCTGCATGCAAGTGCCTGGTGGGCATCTTTGAATCATTTCTATGCGGGTTTGGCGGGAATCGCTGAAATCTGCATCGGACTGATTCGAGGGTGTTACAACATTCCTGCGGAGACCAATGGTCACGCTTACGCGTGAAGACTCTCCCGCCCGATGAGATGTACCTCTGCGACAGTTGGGGCCAATTCCTCGCTGACCACCACATTTAGCAAGGTTCTGTGCTATAGTTTCACTTCGTAGGGGAAGGGGAGTTCTCCGTCTCCATGTTCGATACCCTACTGTGTAGGGTGGACTACCCCGCTCACCTTCCTTGAGGAGCTGGGGCTAAGCCCATACAACGCCTGCTGTCCTGGTGTAACACCCTCGAATTGACCCTATGCAGATTTCAGCGTTTCCCGCCAAACCCGCATAGAAACGATTCAAGGACTCCCACCAGGCACTTGCGTGCGGGTGGAAAACAAAGTAATACCATTACACAATAGTTCACGATGGAACCCACAACACATATATATACAACAACGACTCATTGAATCAAGAATACAGATATATAGTACAAAGATCCAATTCACCTTGAAAACGATACAACATCCGAGTACGGATAAGAAGCAAATTGGGCTAAGAGCCCTGAAGCATAACCAATGGCGTCCATAACCCTGCCCAGGCCAAGACGGAGGGGTAACCATGCTAACGACGTCGAACTTATACCTGTGAAAACAAAAGGGGTGCCGACAAAGGGCAAAGGAAAAAGGGAGCGGTCAGTACTGAGGCCAGTAGACGGCGAGGCTAGAATTCGGCGGCTCTCACCTACATAGGTATGGTGGACTGAAGCGGCAGCGAAGCATGCACTAAAAACCTATAGAGACTCGATAAACTGTCGGCTATTAGAGAGAGATAAGAAAAACCTATTCGGAACCAACCTTATACTAACACCAATCATACCCATCCTGGCATTTCCCCCTCGAGACCAAACGAGGAAGTCAACCCAAGGAACTCACACGGTTGGCAGTTTTATTCATTCCATTATAGTTGAAGCACTTACTAGTCAGATATAGATAGCATGAGTCATCCTGATAGCATAAGTAGTGGGTAGTTTTAGTTAACCATTCAGTTGTAGTTGCAGTACTTACTAGTCAGATACATCCAAACCCAGCACTTGTTGGCACTTTTATTTCATTCCATTGGAGTTGCGATACTTACTAGGCAGATATAACATGACACGATACACCCCAGTTCCACCAGTTGTTGGCACTTTTATTATCCATTTCATTGTAGTGAAGCTGATTACTGGTCACATATTAAGTCAAATTTATAGCACTACTTTAGTTATGCTTGTCTATGATCAAGATACTGTGCTCCAAGTCGTCCATAACCGCGGACATGACTTTCATAAAGATTTACCCTGCAGGGGTGCACAAATAGCAACACACACACGATCAACCTCGGAAAAACCAAATCAAAACCCGAGGAGGCTTTCACGACAAAGCAGTCACAAGATTCATAAAATATTTCAGGGGGCCACCCCATTAAGCTACCCGCAATGAAGTTGGCCGGCTCCGAGACGGGCCCAAGGTTTGGGTCAATGGTTGTCAACGACTGGTAACCCGAAAGTGTAACTGGGCTTGTCGATACTACGAAAACACTCCGCATCCAAAATAGTACAGGTGCTCCACACACAAGCGTAAATAAAGCAGTAAAGCATGGCATAAGTACAGGATAATAATAAAGCCCCAAACTAGTTTGTGGCCCCAAGAAATAAGAAATGAATCAAGCTCTGGCTAAGGGTTATCCATAGGGTCTCCCGGATGTGGATAGTGCAAATAATCGAGGAACACGTGTCAAGTACTCGGGGCCTACGGGACACAAGTGGACGTAAAAAAACCAAATAGCATATATTGCCCACCGGTGCCTCTTTCATTAGTTATCCCAGCAATTTAATAGTTGTATTTAAAGTAAAGTTCCTCTCCACCATTAAACATCTCCATCAATAAGCATGTGCCAACCTTCCAATAACGGTGGAACGACAACAACGCGAAGCAGCACCTGAGCAAGCAACTACGACTCGCAAGGCCGACTGTCTATCAAACATCAGGCAATAGGATGTGTCCAAGGCAATATAGAGGCTGCAAGGAATATAACTGGTGCTCGAAAACTAAAGCATCGCAACACGGATAGAAATAGATCAATAGGAGGAAATAAATACAATAAAAGCAAAATAGGTAGAAAGGGGGAGATGCTCGCTTGGAAAACATAGCCGAAGATTCATTATCCGAAGGACTTGTCGATACTCGCATCAACTCAACGGCCTAATACGCGAAGAGGCAAAGCACTAAAAGAAACACCGGATGCACTATTTAATACTATAGCAGAAGATCCGGCATGATTATGGTATGATGCATGGCATGGCAAGGATGCGGTGCAATTACGGAATATTAAGCGGAACCAGGGTCCCGACAATTAATTAGATGGTTCATGTTATTTAGTGATCTAGCCCAACATATGGAAACACCTTTGGTCCACATCATGCCACCCTAATCATCACTCCAAAGGTGAACTCCTTCCATGCTTTGCCTTTTGTTGGTTATTGTGCGAATGGAATCCTACTTGAGACAAATGCCCATGATGTGACTAGGCCCATGAACATGATGCCAAGGAGATGCAGCAAGGATGATTCTGGAGCCAAGACACCCAAGAAAGAGGCCTCGAAGAGAAGACGCAAGAAGCTGCTGAAGTAGGACCGGAGTCTCCGGACCAGCAGACTGGAGTCTCCAGTCTACCACACCGGAGTGTCCGGCCCATCTCCGGACCGAGCCCCGAACCTGTGCCTGGGACAGTCTGAGACCCCCTCCAGAGGCGACACCGGAGACAGACCGGAGTCTCCGGCCTACACCGGAGTCTCTGGACCCCACACCGGAGTCTCCGGACTGAGCATCGTGGGCCTGCGCGCCTTAAGCTGGGCTTGGCCCATGTAACGCCCTAAACTTCCTATTTATGCCTGTTTTACCCCTAGCTCGTGGCTGGCCTATATATATGCCCCCACCCCCTCCTTGAAACCCTAGAGATGATGATGAATTGAGGCATGTGCCAAACCCTAAATGGGAACCCCCTCTCATTAGTAAATCTATGAGTTGTAGAAGGCCTTGGAGTCGGTGCCCTTCTCCAAGTTGTCAAGACCCTCCTCAAGTGTTTGGTCTCTCCCTATCAAGGATTCTAGTAGTGCTTGGGCTCTCCCCTTTGGGATTCTACTTGGTTGCTACTCTCTCCTTGATTTGGATTCTACCATCCGCTTGCCGATCTCTCCTTTGGTGATTCTACCGCATGGTCTCTCACCGAGGATTCTATTGGATTGGTTGTTCGAACCAACGGGAGCAAATCGAATTGGGTGTGATTTGGCGTGTGTTTGTATCTGTACCTTACATTAGAGTTGTGTTCATCATGTTCATCATGTTTTCCCTCACTTTATCCTCAAATCCGTGAAGATCAGGCCACTCCAAGGGTAAATCCACAAGGAGACCCACAACAACTGGTATCAGCAACTTTTGGTTGCCACGGATTTGACTTCGCCCTTCGATTTCCACCATAAACTGAAAAATACCAAAAATATAGCCCCCAATTTCTTTTGGATCTATCTCTCGTTTCGGTGAGTTGATTGTGGTTTTAGTCCAATAAAACTTGTCTTTGGAGTTGTTCTACTTGTGCCCTGCGTTTCCCAGCCCAATTTGGTCGAAATTTTCTGGATTTGAGGGTTCAAGGGCCGAATATCCACTCAAGAACACGAGCTGTTCGTCGTGCAGACTCCAGACCGGAGTCTCCGGACCGGCAGACCGGAGTCTTCGGCCCACACCGGAGTTTCCGGACCAAAAGACCGGAGTCTCTGTCCTACACCGGAGTGTCCGGACCAGCAACGCCGGATTCTCCGGCCTTGACAAAAAATTTGACCCATTTTCCTTTTTCGACTGATTTCCTTTTGACGTTTGTGTTTCGTGTGCGTGTCTGTCAACTAACAAAAGCTTCCGCAACGCCTCGCACTCGACATCGACACCACGGAACTCGAACCATCCCTCCACCAATGGTTGCAAGTGCGACATCACCACAAGGTATAACTTGGACCACCCTTGTTAACCCCTTCTTCCTTTGTGTGTTACCTAACCTATCGAGAGTAGCTCATCTTGCGTTTGCCGAAGCATTTTGTGCTTGCTCTTGCATAAGTCATAGTGTAGAGGCAATAGCAAAAACTTGACTCCATAGCATAGCAAAGAAAGAGGTACAAAAAAGCTTTTAAGCAAAAAGAAAAAGAAAAAGATACCAATACAAAAGAGAGTCCAAAGCTTCTAAGAAAGAGTGTGAGCAAGAGCAAGGCAAGCGTACAAATCCGTTTCTTCTCCATCTTTTGGAAAACGGGCTACGGTATCTCCTAGTGTTGGCACGACACCGAGCATTAGTCTTCGTTAGGATCAATTTTGTTCGTTGCTTATTTTCATAGTCGTGTTAGCCACATTAATCTCCACCGTGTGTGTATAGCCATAGGTTCTCGTCACCCTTTTGACCTTTTCCTTTGACTTTGTTTTTGGTTGGATTTTACCCACTTTTGACAATAACCTTTTCGTTTGGTTGTTCCATTTGCTATCCACCTTCCTACCCATCCACCATAGACCTTTGTGTGTGTGTGTCTTGTGTATTCGCTTTGCTCTCGGCACGAACAACCTTTCCAATTTTTGACTTGGTGAGGCAAGGCAGCACATACCATACCACCAATACCACCCTCGTTTCACTTGTGGTCACATAACATGTCTAGGGAAAGCGGAGAAAGTGGAGATGGAAACTTCAACAACCAAGATGGCTTTGCCACGCGCCAAAACTTATGGGTGCAATGCCAAGAATTCAATGCCCAATTTGAGAGGCTTGAGAACCGGCTTGACGAAACTTTTTGAGAATTCGACTACCGTGACCGCCAACGCCAAGTGGAGCACAATGCTCAATTCCAAGCTCTTCACCAAGCTATTGCCAACCTCGGCAACCGTCATGGACACCATTCAAGCTCGTCAAGTTCGTCTCGCACGCGCTCCTCAAGTCATCATGGCGACCCCTCGCGCTCCCATTCTCATCATGGAGAACCCCACCACCATAATGGGGAATATCAAGCTCGTCATCGCCATGAACAAGTGGTTGAGCCACAACATCAAGAACCGCACCACGCAAGACATCATCGACACCATGATCACCAAGGGCATCCACAACACCAAGAAGAACATGGTTGCCCTCCACAACAAGTTATGGTACAAGCGACACCACCACCCCAAGAGCAAGAACGCCATGGTGAACACAACCGCATTGATAGGCGCCAACATCCGAACCATGACCATCGCCATCAATAACAAGTTCACCGAGCACCACAATGGGATACGAGTGATGATGATGAGGATGCACACCACGCGCGACACAACAACCGCTACGCTCAACCCCACCGTCATCATCAACAACCAATGAATGAAAATGATCCCGACCAAAGGTGTAGAAGAGACTTTGTGCATCAAGCTCCTCCTCAACCGCGTCCTCGAGAAAATCAAGCTCCTCCTCCACCACCACGTGCACCAAGTGAAGCAAGCATAAGGAAAGATCGCCGCAACTACCACTGTGAACATGAAGAGGGCAAGTTTGGGAAGATCAAGTTCATCATGCCCAAGTTCAAGGAGAAGAAGACGCCGATGCATACATTGATTGGGAGCTCAAAGTTGACAAGATCTTCCGAGTCCACAACTACTCCGAAGAGAAGAAAGTTGCAATGGCATCCCTTGAGTTTGAGGACTATGCAAATGTTTGGTGGGAAGACTTCCAAAAGAACCGCGAGAAGAATGAGGAACCTCCAATTGAAACTTGGACCGGGATGAAGGAAGTGATGTACACACGCTTCGTCCCCGAGCATTATCGCCAAGATCTCTTCGACAAGCTACAAAACTTGAAACAAGGCACCAAGTCAATTGACGAGTTCTACAAGGAAATGGAGAAAACAATGATGCGAGCTGATGTGAGAGAACTCGAAGAGCAAACCATAGCAAGGTTCCTCAATGGTTTGAGCCACCCAATAAGGAAGATTGTTGACTTTCAACCGTACAAGAACCTCACCGAGCTTCTCCACCAAGCTACCAAAGCTGAGTGGCACTTGCAAAAGGAGAATGCATATGAGAGGCCCAAGCCATACTTTGCATCCATCAATGCAAATGCTTCTGCAAAGCCAAGTAACCAAGCAACGAGCTCATCCAAGCAAGCAAAGACCGTGATAGCACCTTCCTCCAACACGACATCGGATAGTCAAGTCACTTGCTTCAAGTGTGGAGTGAAAGGTCACAAGTCATATGAGTGCACCAACTCACGGGTGATGCTTACGGATGAGAATGGCGCAACCTACTCCGTAAGTGAAGAGGAATATGAAGCTCTCACTCAACGAGCTACTGCAAGGACAACCGCAATGGAAGAGGATGACACACTTGTATGCGAGCATGATCCAGGCCCCGCACTTGTCATAGCTCAAATCATGCCAACAAACTCCATCCCAAGAGAGGACCAACGCCTCAATATCTTCCAAACTCGTGCTAGAATTGATGGCAAGTCAATCAAAGATGATCATTGATGAAGGTAGTTGCCAAAACCATGCAAGTACGGAGCTTTGTGAGAAACTGAAGCTGCAATGCATAGAGCACCCTCAACCCTACCTTGTCCAATGGTTGGATGACAATGGAGCCCTCAAGATAACATCCAAGGTCCAAGTCTCCTTCAAGATTGGCCCATATGAAGACACCGTCGAGTGTGATGTCGTGCCAATGTCCGTGTGCCACATGCTACTTGGAAGGCCATGGCAATACGATAAAGGAGCAATGCATCATGGTTCCACCAACCAATACTCCTTCAAGTGGAATGACAAGAGATTGGTGCTCCAACCCATGACGCCAAGCCAAGTCATCGCATTCAACATGACACCCGTCAACAAGATAAAGCAAGCTAAAGACCCTTGTGAGAAGAGTGGTGAGAGAGTGAACCACCATCAAGAGAGTGAGTGCCACAAGCCAAAAATGAGTGGAAAAATCATGATTCCCACGACGCAAGCCACAAAATGTGAGAAGAGAGACTTGAGTGTGACCCATACTAAGGGGCTATTTGGTTGTGCTTATTTATGGATTTTTGCTTTTGGCTTATAAGCCACAAAAGCACCTAAATAGGTGCTTTTCATTTTGGGTTTTGGCTTATACCATCATACTACTATGTACAGTTAAAAGCCAAAAGCCAAAGTCAAAAGCATCTAATTTGGTGCTTTTTGTGACTTATAAGCTAAACTCCAAAAGCTAGATTTAAGCCCAAACAAACATGCTCTAACAATCATTCAAACAATTCTCTCTCTTTGTTGTCGGTTTTGCAAGGTACCCAAGATACACCGCCAACTACAAGGATAAGGCTACAAGATCTCCAACCACAACATGATGGCAAGATGTACCACAAGCTCTTCAACAAGTTTGAGAATGGCTTCGACACCGGCGATCCGACCGTGTACAAGATCAAGGCCAAGGACACACCTCCTTCCTTACATGATGAGTGAACATCGTCGAGGTCGACTCGTTTTCAAGTGGGGGGAGATGATGTAGCCCAACATATGGAAACCACCTTTGTTCCACATCATGCCACGCTAATCATCACTCCAAAGGTGAACTCCATCCATGCTTTGCCTTTTGTTGGTTATTGTGCGAATGGAATCCTACTTGAGACAAATGCCCATGATGTGACTAGGCCCATGAACATGATGCCAAGGAGATGCAGCAAGAATGATTCTAGAGCCAAGACACCCAAGCAAGAGGCCTAGAAGAGAAGACGCAAGAAGCTGCTGAAGCAGGACCCAAGTCTCCGGACCAGCAGACCGGAGTCTCCGGTCTACCACACCGGAGTCTCCGGCCCATCTCTGGGCAGAGCCCCGAACCTGCGCCTGGGACAGTGTGAGACCCCCTCCGGAGGCAACACCGGAGACAGACCGGAGTCTCCGCCTACACCGGAGTCTCCGAACCCCACACCGGAGTCTCTGGACCGAGCATCGTGGGCCTGCGTGCCTTAAGCTGGGCTTGGCCCATGTAACGCCCTAAACTTCCTATTTATGCCTGTTTTACCCGTAGCTCGTGGCTGGCCTATATATATGCCCCACCCCCTCCTTGAAACCCTAGAGATGATGATGAATTGAGGCATGTGCCAAACCCTAAATGGGAACCCCCTCTCATTAGTAAATCTATGAGTTGTAGAAGGCCTTGGAGTCGGTGCCCTTCTCCAAGTTGTCAAGACCCTCCTCAAGTGTTTGGTCTCTCCCTATCAAGGATTCTAGTAGTGCTTGGGCTCTCCCCTTTGGGATTCTACTTGGTTGCTACTCTCTCCTTGATTTGGATTCTACCATCCGCTTGCCGATCTCTCCTTTGGTGATTCTACCGCATGGTCTCTCACCGAGGATTCTATTGGATTGGTTGTTCGAACCAACGGGAGCAAATCGAATTGGGTGTGATTTGGCGTGTGTTTGTAGCTTTACGTTGCATTAGAGTTGTGTTCATCATGTTCATCGTGTTTTCCCTCACTTCCACCTCAAATCCGTGAAGATCGGTCCACTCCAAGGGTAAATCCACAAGGAGACCCATAACATTTAGCTACCCCGCAATTTAAATGTATTATTAAAAAGGCAAATCATGGCATCGGTTCGCTACACAAATTTAAATGGAGCCAATACAAGACTAGAAAAGCCCGCATATGAGCTCCATATTTAATTATGAGGTGAATCGACAAAGTACCCCCAAAAAAATAAACATGTATGCTAGTAAAGATGAATTAATTATGCCACAAATATATGTCAATATTATAAAAATAGGGGTCTCGGGTAGGGGTCACACATTGGGGGTTCAGATCCGATGGTCTTGGGGTTTGACGGGGATTGGGGTTCAGCCTTCAGACTTTGGGAGCGGGGCTTTGGATTCGTGAAGGAGACCTCGACGTGCCTACGGATTTGGTCTTCGAGGTCGACCTTCAAGTCCCGCGGTCTTGATGTCCCTGAAGGAGGTCTTAATGTTCCGGTTCAGGGTCGGGGAGCTTGTCGTCCATGAAGGGGATGGGCCGACGAAGATCTTTTCAAGACAAACATGGACTGCATGTTCCCCAACTTGGGCTGCATTGAGCGAGGTTCGACCTTATCAGCGACAAGATTACATCAATACAAAAGATGACACCACGACAAGTTGACATCGAACACACAGGAACATATCTTGGCCACTGATTGGCTCGAGACGCCACAACACTTGGCCATGAGCTCACCTAGGGGACCTGGCCCCATCCGGTCACGTAGGAGGCGGCAACAGACGTCCGAGCCGAGACCGCGAGGCGCTGGCGAGCTGGGGCTGGGTTGGGGTCGAGACCCAGGTCAAGGAGGCATGCGCGAGGCCTCGCACGGGCAGACGAAGCACGACCAAGGCGGGCCTAGCGATGACGAGGCACAAATGATGGAGAGGAAGGCGGTGACGGGGAGGCGAGATGCGACCGACAGAGCTCTGTACTCGGGGAGGTCGACGAGGACGGCGGCGAGGGGTGGGAGGATGCAGTGCGGCCGGACACGGGCAAGGAGATGCTCGGTCGTGGGGCTCAGGGTCAACAGCGAGGGGGCAGGACGGAGCTCCAGGGTTGCGAGGTCGTTCCAAGGCGAGGAAGAACAGATGGGCGGTGTTCGGAAGCGGTGGCGGACCTTGCTGCAGGGCCAGCTCGATGGTGGCGGGCAGAGGCGCTCAGGGAGGCTCAGGGGCTCGCCGGCCGGGCAAGTCTAAGTGCCCCCGTAGCAGGTGGTGGCCGGGGCGACCGAGAGGAGGTGCGGAGAACCGGAGCAGCGCTGGGCGCTGCAAGGGCGGCGACGCTCGCGGGGGTTGCAAGGACAGAGGGAGGTTGGGGATGGGGATCGAGGCAGAGAAGTTCGGGATTGGTAGGCGCGTTGAGGGAGTGGTGGGGTCGGGCGCTAGCGATAGGTGGCGCTTGCGATGGGTTTTGTGGGGCGCGCAGGCTGTGTCGGTCGCGGTAGCTAGGTGTGGTGCAGGGGTCGGGTTCGGTCGCGCCGCTGTGTAGCGTGTGCTTGCACGAGTGCCGTTTGCTGCGGTGCTGTGATGTGGCGTGCGGGTGGGGTGGGGGCGGCAACGGGTGTGGTGGGATTAGGATAGGGTTAGGGCAGGTTAGGGTTTGGAGGTGGCCGGCTGCCTCCACTGATTAAAAAAATAGTTTTTTATTCCATTTAGTTTGTTTTAATTTCCAAGATGGTTTTCTTTTGTAACAGCTTTTAGAAAAAAACAAAATATCCGGAAAAGGCCGAGGTTTTAATTTGAAATAGAGATGAGGGCATTTAGAAAACAAATGTAGGCTTTTAGAAAATAGTTTTAGGCAAACATATGCATGATGACATGACAATGCTCAAATGCAATGTTGTCGTCGGATTGAGGACAAGTACGCCATGAGGGGGTCCTCGAGGCGTGCGGAAGAGAGGGGTGTGAGACGTACGGTGTTAGGTGCCCTAAAGGCTCTCCCTAGGACGGCTTATATAGATATCCGGCCTAGGGTTTACAAGAGAGATCTATCCGGCTACGACTAAGAGTTGGTTACAGAGTACATCTTTAACTACAAGTAACATTATGTGCCTAAGTCGGTAAGTCTTCTGGGCCTTCCCGTAGCCGGATTGGACTCCGTCTTTCTCCCTAACTGGGCCGCCCGTGAAGCAAAGCTCTAACCTGAAATGGGCCACCCTGGTCAGTGAGGAACTGTGAGGATACCCGGAAAGTATATCCCCAATAGCAGCCCCCGGAGGCCTCCAAGATCCAAAGTCGGATATATCATCGTCTAGCTTGATCTTCGGCTTGCAGAATCTTGAAGGGTTCCTGAAACTTCACAACAAAGAATACGATCCGGGTCTTAAAAATAAGTCGGACCTATCAACAGGTTACTCAGATTTTCCAGCTTGATTTCGAACTAAGCCGGAATTTGGTCTCTAACACCACCTGACACAAGTCATGGTCAAGTCACGTCATCTTACAGACATCCTGTCAGCACGACCGTTGGTGGGTCCGCGGTTCGCGGAACTGAGGCGCCGTTTCAATGCATGCGCGGAGATCGAGGCGACGTAATCATCGCGTGGGTCCTTCCCAGTTCCTTCCACGATGCATGGCAGTTACACTTTAGAATTTGCACGAATGTTGGCGCGGTTAGGTGGATATAAGGGGTTAGGATTTTCTCCTCCTCTCTTCACCTGTTCCCTTGCCTTTTCCTCTCCTCCAAATCTCCCCCGCGTGCACAGAGCTCCTCCGTGTTCCTCCAAAAAACTCCCAGCGCCGCCCATCCTAGGTCATCTACCCGCCGGAGAAATGGCTTCTTCTTCCTCTTCCAGCTTTGCGGCAGCAACGGCGATGGCAGCGACGGAAGCGGCAGTGGAGAAGGAAAGCTTCCGCGGGGTCTGGATCCTCTGTGTGCTTGACAACGAGAAGCTCCAGAATGTGGAGAATGAAGGGCTCCTCCGCGCTGGCGACTGACAGAGCGGCTTTGAGGAAACCTTTCCTAACCCGCGCGCCGATGAGCGGGTCCACTTCGGCACCCACCTCAACAGAGGTTTGTCGTTTCCTCCCTCGGAGTTATTCTCCGTGGTGATTGACCATTATGGAGTTCAACTCCATCATCTTCCTCCCAACTCTCTCTTAGAGATGAGCGCTTATGCTTCATTGTGTGAGGGCTTTCTCGGCATTAGGCCGAGTTTGACATTATTCCGGTACTACTTTCATGTCCGGAGAAACTCTATTACTGTCGGTGTTCCTTATATCACCCGGTACCATTAGCTTTTCACTCAGACGCAAGCGCGTATATCCCAAAATCCTAGCTAGTGACTCGGTCAAACAATGGCCAGCCACGTTCTCTTACCATAGGGATATTCCGGCTCCCGACAAAGCTAATGCTTTGTTGGCTTTTGTTGACGGAGCTGCCACGGCCCACCCGTCTTGGGACGAGGCCGCTCCGGCTCTCAGTGACGATCTGATCCTTGCTAAGAGGCGGGTCGAATATCTGATGAAACACAAGGGACTGAAGGGATCCAACTTGGTCCAATGCTGGGTCTCACACCGGATCCAGCCCCTTCAGTACCACGGAGATCGACTGATGCACTCCATCACGTCGTCCAAGGAAAACTCCCTCTGCATCAGCCCCAAAGCCTACACCACACAGGGCTATATAAGCCAGATTAAGTGGCTGATCAGGGAGCGGATCGAGAGGAGGATCCCGGAGGTTTCTCTGGATATGCATACGGCGGAAAACCCCGTAGTGCCGGTAAGCTTCTATCATTACACCTTTTTATGTGTTTCAATCTTTGAGTTATACTGCAATACTGATATGTTTTATTCTTTTCAGCTTGCTGACCTCCCCGAGTGGGAATTTGCTCCGCTCGAAGGATATCCTCCAGAGTTTTCTCAAGAGACAGAATTGGTACCATTGCCGGACCTTGCGATCAAGAAGCGCAAAGCTCCGACAGTGGGTGTTGGTACAAAGGAGGTACCCGTCGTGAAGAGGTAACTTTCAATCACAACTTCCGCCTTTGCACTTCACTCGAATTTCCTTCCGAGATGTAATGTTTCTGACTTTACTACATTCTCAGAGAAAAACCACTCATCAAGGGCAAGGGCAAGGGAACTTCTTCGAAGCCCCTGCAATAGACGAAGCTTACCATAGCTTCTTCTGCCATGGCTCCTCCGACTCCTACCCCTCAACCTTCCGCAACACCGATGATCATCCCTTCTCCGGTCGTCGCAGAAGATCCGGCTCCTTCAACGGAGCATGCGATCCATGAATCCCAAACTGATGTCACCATGGGTGAGTCAGGTTCAGATAAGGGTGAACCCTCTTTGGGTAATGATCCCTCGGCAAAAACCTTCGTCAAAAACATTCTCAGCAATCCGGGACTTGCCAAGTTTGGCCTGTCCCGGAAATCTGCTGAAGACATCCAGCGGCTGGCCAGGCAATGCTTGGAGAAAAGTACCTTATCTGCCGAAGAAGAAGGGCAAGAAGCAGAGGACGTCAAACACTCTAATCTTCTTGAACAAGTGGTTCTTCGCAACGAGAGAATCAGGTACGGGGAGCTTCCAACTGCTCCTGTGACCCCTCTGACTCTCGCTGAGAAGGTTGCAGTTGAAGTGAACGCGAGGTTGGATAAACTCACTCGCGAATAATATGTAAGTCGGAATTCCAACTCCTATTTTTCCTTTATTTCATATCATATCCTCTAGCCCCCAAGCATGAAGTAGGATAAATAATCTGGGTTTATGCTTCCTTAGGATGCCAAATAACGAACTAGTGTAGCCCTAAAGGCTCGTGCTGATATTAGCAAAAATATTAGCCCGAGTCTTTAGTAGCTTTCTGACTTTGGGTATTCTGACTTACAGAAAGTATATTCCTATAACCAGGATTTGTTGAAGAATGTATGTGATAAGCGGAGAGAGATCATAGCTCTCCGACTTAAAAATGCTGAGGTGAAAGTTGCCAAGGATGAAGCCGAAGGTAAACATTCCGAGACTCAAACCTTGTCTTTGTGTTTTCAATGTCGATTTTTTTCATTGAACTCTTGTTCTTTTTGACTTATAGCACTGGTGAAACAATCCTGTGCTATGACTGAAGAGGCCAAGAACCTCAAGACTTTGGTGGTGGAGAACAAGGAGCTTCGCCAAGAGCTGGATCAGCTCAAGGTGAATCATGAAAAGAGCATTGCTCAAATCCTTGAGTCCTCCTCCATGGCTATTGATGAGCGTGATTGCAAGATTGTTGCTCAAGATCAAAAAATCTTGGACCTCAATAATGAGTTGTGCAGAGAGAGGGACCTTTCTAAGGTGCTCCGGACTGAACTCCAGAGTCTTTGGGAAGAGAAGACCAAAATTGACGACGTCATTTTCGGTACGTTCCATCTGTTTGACTTTTTTTTTCTTCGACTTCTTTCAATGTTGGATTTTTTTTAACTGGCTTTGTTTACAGGTCCTCTGAACTTGACGGACTCCACCTCTGCTGAGCCCCGCACCCACCGGCTTAACCAAGTCGGTGACCTTCTTCATGACTTCCGCCAATCCCTTGAGGACATTGGCGAAGCTCTCAAGATTCCGGATATGCATAGCATGTCGGATTTTCAGGTGTGGGACAAGGCCAAAGAAATGCCGCAACTTGTCCAGGATCGGAACATGTCTTATGCGCGGACTGCGGCGCAAAACACTCTCACCATGGTCATGAGCCACCATGGAAACATGGAAATATGGCAAGTGACTAGAGGGTACTGCAAAGTAGATGAAGACGGCCAGGAGCAGGACATTCGAGCCATCATGGACTCGTGCGTTGGATATGGGTGTCACGTGGCTGATTTGACCAGCTACAAGACTCCTTTCTTCACATGCGTGGATACTCCACCTCCGCCTCCAGAAGATTCAGATGAAGTTTCCGACGATGAACGCACCACCTCGGATGCGGACATCTCGGAACGATATCAAGGCGACGTATCCAGCGAGCCGGCAACTCCTTCCTCTCCTGCATCATAGATTAACCGAAATATTTGTGTTATTCTGAAAAACGTGATGGGCCTGTATATATGCAGTACTATTATTTTGCTAGTGCTAAGGTTTTGATCGATTCAGTACTTTTGGCTTTAAATTTTTTTGTGCCTGAAATGTTTACACAAGCACTTGTATTTTTTCGTTTATACTTATCGTTTATCTGGCTTTCCGCCTCGTTCCTTTCGTGAGCCGGCTAAACCTTCTGCCGGAAACTTTTTCGAGCAACGGAGCTCAATCGCGAAGCCAGTTTAATCTCGTAAACAAAGCCGGCTCACAGTACCAACAATTCACTACTCGGAAAATGCCCGCATCCAGCAATCAGACAAATAACCAAAGTAAAGACTAGAAACTTTAGAGTTATACCCGAAGGTAGCAATTTTAGAATCAGAAATCTAAACCAGAACGAACATGAGCATAAAGTACTTTCAAGCATTCTGGGATTTTTGACTATGACATGATCATTTGGAAATAAGATGGTAAAAACTTCTCAGAAAAACTTGAGGCAACCAAAACTTTTATTTCTCTCAGAGCATGTACATATATATGATTACAAAGAAGGATAAACTAAGAATAAAAGGGACGTAGCTGAGAAATATTCCATGGTCTATCTAACTCATCCGGATTTGTACTGCCTCCAGCTCTCTTTCTCTTCTTAGTAGCAGGTCTTTCTTTGACTGGCCTCATGTCAGTTAAGTAGTACGATCCATTGTGCAATACTCGACTAACTAAAAAGGGCCCTTCACATACTAGGGAAAGTTTGTGCTTTCTTTGTTGCACAAGCCGGAGAACCAAATCACCTTTATTGAAAGATCTATTTCGGACTCTCTGGCTATGAAACTTGCGTAACTTCTGTTGATAGGCTGTAGATCTCATTTCAGAAATGACGCGTACTTCTTCGACTAAGTCGAGATCATTTTGTCGAGAAATCTCGGCATTCTCTTCAATATACGCGGCCACTCTAGGAGAAGTATGAATTAAATCACTAGGAAGAACTACTTCTACGCCATAGACCAAGAGGAAAGGTGTGTATCCTGTTGACCTGTTTGGAATTGTTCGTAAACTCCATATTACAGAGGGTAAGTCCTCTGCCCAAGCCCCCGCAGCACGTCGTAGTGGTGCTTCCAGTCCCGGTTTTAGGCTTTGTAGGATTAAACCATTTGCTCTTTCGACTTGTTCGTTATCTTGTGGATGTGCGGCTGACGCAATGTCAAGCCGGATATTTTGCTCGTTGCAGAATTTAGCCAATTCTCCCATAGATAAGGTACTCCTGTTGTCTGTGATAATGCTATGCGGATAACCATACCGGATTATAACATCCTCAACAAATCTTTTGTCTGTTGCTCCATCACAACTTGTGACAGGTTTAGCCTCAATCCATTTGGTGAATTTATCCACCATCACCAAGAGGTGAGTAAATCCACTTAGAGCTCGTTTAAATGGTCATACCATATCAAGCCCCCGGACCGCAAAAGGCCATGTTATGGGTATTGTTCGCAGCTGATCAGCCGGAACATGAGCTTGTTTGGCGTACTTTTGGCAGCCTTTGCATGTCTTGACTAATCATTCGGCATCTGCATGAGCTGTAAGCCAGAAAAATTCGTGTCTAAAAGCTTTTTCCACTAAAGATTTGGCTGCAGCGTGGTGACCACACTTGCCTTCGTGGATTTCTCTTAAGGTTTCCACTCCTTCTTCCAGAGATACGCAGCGCTAAAAACCCCCAAAAACACTCCGTTTATGAAGCTCACCTTTAACAATAGTATAGGCTTTCGCTCGTCGGATAATCTGCCGGCTCAGAACCTCGTCTTCGGGTAATTTGTCATCTACCAGATAATCTAGGTAGGGTTGAGTCTAGCTGGGAATTACAGCCAGAACTGCTATTAGAGGTGACTCGGATTTGGTCGGATATTCCTCATCTACTCCCTTTATTGAGGGAACTTTGAGGTGCTCTAAAATAGCGCCATCCGGGACCTCTTTCCATGTAGAGCCTATCCGAGATAGTGCATCCGCTTCCTCGTTTTCTGCTCGAGGGATGTGTTGAACCTCAAACCCTTCGAACGATTTGGATAGATCATCCACGACAGCTTTATATGATGCCATGTGTTTATTTGCATTACAAATATCCGACACTTGTTGGGCAACAAGATCCAAATCTCCGTAACACATCAAAGGTCGGATGCCAATATCCTTAGCAATCCGGATTCCATGCAGCAGTGCTTCATATTTGGCAATATTGTTTGTCGCTGTGAAGTGGAACTGCAACACGTATAGCAGTTTATCTCATTGGGGTGATTTGAGCACAACGCCAGCCCCCGAGCCCCCGCGAGCCTTAGACCCATCAAAGTAGAGGGTCCAATATTCTGACTCAGGGAGGGTCATATTTTCCTTCGTCTCTGTCCAATCAGTGACAAAGTCAGCAAGGATTAGGGATTTGATTGATGTCCGGGGTTTATACTCAATATCGAAAGCTCAAAGCTCTATGCCCCATTTGGCGACGCGTCCTGTGGCGTCACTGTTGTTGATTATATCTCTCATGGGAGCTGTGCTCACCACGGTAATTGGATGCTCCTGAAAGTAGTGTCGTAACTTACGAGATGCTAGAAAAACACCGTAAGCCAACTTTTGATAGTGCGGATACCGCTGTTTTGATTCTGTCAGGACCTGCTGACAAAGTAAGTCGGACGCTGCACTAGGTGTTCCTGATTTTCCTCTGGTTTCTCCACCACCATGACGATACTAACGACCTTATTTGTCACAGCAAGATAGAGCAATATCGGTTCCTGAGGTTCCGGCGCTGCAAGGATAGGAGAAGATGAGAGTACATTCTTTAGATCTTGTAGTGCAGCTTCAACTTCGTCAGTCCAAACAAAATCCTTGGTCTTTTTCAGGAGTTTGTATAATGGTGCGGCTCTTTCACCAAGTCAGCTTACAAATCGACTGACCGCAGCAATGCAACCAGTTAATCTTTGTACGTCCTTCAGGCGAGTTGGCCTGGAAATATTGAGTATAGCCTTGATTTTGTCTTGGTTCACCTCTATGCCTCTTTGAGACACAATGAAACCTAACAATTTTCCGGCTGGTATTCCAAAGAAGCATTTCTTCGGGTTAAGCATGATGTTGTATTTTCGTAGATTGGCGAACGTTTCCTCCAAGTTGGAAATCAGCGTTTCCTTCTTTTTGGACATCACCGCTATATCATCCACGTATGCATTTACATTGCGTTCGAGTTGGTCTTGGAGGCAACGCTGCATCGTGTGCTGGTACGTAGCTCCTGCGTTCTTCAGCCCAAAGGGCATCGTAACAAAACAGAAGGTTCTGAAGGGGGTTATGAATGAAGTTTTGACTTTGTCAGATTACTTCATCCGGATTTGGTGATAACCGGAATATGCGTCGAGAAAACAGAGGAGTTCCGAGCCTACCGTAGAATCGATAACTTGATCAGTTCTAGGTAGAGCGAACGGATCTTTTGGACAAGCGTTGTACAAGGCAGTATAATCAACACACATCCTTAAATCAGTGGTGTCCTTTTTAGGGACCATTACAGGATTGGCCGCCCACTCAGTGTGGATGACCTCTTCTATGAATCCGGCTAACTCAAGCCGTGCCAGTTCCTTAGCTATTTCCTTACGCTTTTCATCGCCAAAACGCCATAGGGACTGTTTGATGGGTTTAGCGTTCGGGTTTACATTTAAAGAGTGCTCGGCAAGTTCCCTAGGTACTCCAGTCATGTCAGATGGCTGCCATGCGAAGATATCTTGATTTGCTTGGAGGAACTTGACGAGCGCGCTTTCCTATGCGCTACCTAAGCCTACGCCTATCTGGGTCACCTTGGAGGGATCATCATCCTGCAACAGCGTCCTCTTCGTCTCTTCTGATGCCTTGAACTCCGGATTTGGCTTTGTCACCTCCTTCGTTGCGGGTATCTCAGACGGATCTATGCTCTTCTTGATCTCCTGGTACTCCTGGGCATGCAACATGGCTTCGGCAAAGTCGGCATTTCCATCCTCGCACTCTCGCGCTTTCTTCGGGTCTCCCCTGGTGGTGATCACGCCGTTGGGACCTGGAATTTTCATCATTTTGTAAATGTAACACGGAGGAGCCATAAAAGCCCAGTAAGCTGGACGTCCGAATATAGCGTGGTACGTGCTCTTGAATGGGGCCACTTCGAAGGAAAGTGCCTCTGTTTGATAGTTCTTTGGAGTTCCAAAGGTGACATCCAAAGTAATCTCTCCCAGGGAATTAGCTTGTCTTCCTGGGACAACTCCGTGAAAGATCACAGAGCTATGGTTCAGCTGGGTTTCCGAGATCTTCATCCGGCGTAGCGTTTCGACATAGAGAATATTGATACTGCTACCACCGTCCATGAGGGTCTTGGAGAAACCATAACCGTCAATAAGTGGATTGACGATTAAGGCGTATTTTCCTCGCCTGTGCAACTTAGGCGGATGATCAGCGCGGTCAAATGTGATTGCCACTTCCGACTAGTCCAAGTATTGGGGGATAGCCGGAACTGTTGCGTTGAGCTCGTGTAGAACCGTAAGTGTCCTTCTTGGTGGGAAAATTTTTCTTCCCTTCCGGCTTGGGATTTGAAGCATCAGCTTCCTCCATGTTGGAATCTTCCTTGGTCTCTTTTTCTTTATCGGGATTCTTCTTTCCCTTCTTCCACTTAGCTTTGTAGCCTGCAGTATCGTTTCTTTTGATGTCGTCATTGAAACGGCATTTAGCTTTGGTGTGGGACGAGCCCCCATTGGCATCTAGGTGATGGACACATGGGTTATTTGCAATGTCGGCCCAAGAGTAGGTTTTGCCTGGTTGCCGGTCTCCTCTACCTTGGACCCTTGATGTCCCACGACCACGCCCGTGGCCTCCGCCGCGTCCTCCTCGTCCTCCAGACCCGAAAGTAGCAGTAACCACTGCTGTTTCCGTGTTGGGTTTCTCTTCCGATGTATTTTTGCACTTCTGAGCTTGTTGCTTTGGTTGTTTGGCCGATTGAGGCACAGCTAGGGCATTGAGCAATCCCTCTGCATCGTCGTCAGCATCTGCATACTTGCTCGCTGTTTCTATCATCTCTCCCAAGTCAATGACCTTGTCACACTTCAAGCGGTGACGTAGTAGACCAATTGGGAGTCCTGCGATGAAAGCTTCAATTGCAGTTTGATCGTTTACTCATTCGCATGAGTTATTGGTGTCGATCCATCGTCCGAGGTAATCCCGGCAAGTTTCTCCGGCTTTCTGGGTGCAACGCTGTAGGTCTCCGACCGTACAGGGCCTCCGATATGTGCCTTCGAAATTCCGAAAGAACGCACTTTCCAAGTCATACCAGTTATGGATGGTGTTCTCCGGAAGATCATTGAGCCATGACCGCGCCGTCTTCCTCAACATAAGTGGGAGATATCGGGTTGTGACCAGGCTGTTTCTGCCTTTAGCGATGCAGCAAGCTTGGAAAAAATCATGTAGCCAGGTATCTGGCCGAGCAATGCAGTCGTAGGCTTGGATATGTCTTGAGATGGCAAATCCTTCCGGGAATCTTGTAGCTCTGATGCGTGGTCCGAAGCATTTTGGACCCACGTAGATATCATCGTTTTCATAGCGCCGCGCCTCTATGTTGGAGTTGATCTTGTGCCTTGCGTCGTTCCGGGATAGAGATCGTCCCGAATGTCAGTTGTGGCTGCGGCGCCTTGGAGCCGGACTTCGGCTTCTGCCACCACCTCCTCCGCCATGTCGTCCTCCATGTCCCCCTTGGGAGCCGTTGTGAAGACTGCTTGGTGGAGATGGTAGGGCAGCTGAATTTTTTTCGACTGATCACCGGCCTCCGTCCGGAGCGTCATTATTCCGGTTCCGAGGAGGGTCTTCACTACGACGAGCCCCCTGCCGGCTTGTGCGAGCATGGTTTCCGTCGTTCCTTCGTCCGTCGTGCCCACCATGGTGAGTGTCAGCCGGACGGCTTGCATGTCTAGGAGGTGGCATTTTTTGATGATCCTCCTCCCGACGTTTCTCTTTATCTTCTCCCCGTCGATCGTTAGACTCTCGTTGGGGAGGGTTCCTCGGATTCAGTGTAGCAATGGCCTCTTTTTCGGCCGCTGTGGCGACGTTGCTCCAGTCACGCGCAGTTCTGTGATGCTTTCCAGAGGATCCGGTTCTTGAATAATTTTCTTCCCGGCGTTCGGGGCGATGATACTGCTCCGGGACACGATGGGGTCTTACGTCAGCCCATGCCGGATCTGTGCGACATTGGTCGGAGTCCGAAACCAGTTTTTGACTTCCAGACAGGGCGACCTTTTGCTACTCTAGTCCCTTGTTGAGTAGTTTGATACCCAAACGGATCTCCTCTGGTCCTGGATTAGCCGATAAAATTTCTCAGGCCGCCACGGTCTTCTGTACTGGGGTTGGATATACCCAATCTCCTTTGCTATCTTTCCGTGGCTTCCCCATCTCATCTCCGAAAAGGATGGCACAGATCTGCGGGAATTGGTTGTCATTGGTGTGACGCTTCCGTGTCTTCTGATGCAACCGAGACATCCTGAGTTGCCATGCGTTTCTTCTCCTCCTTGATGTTTTTGGCTTCATCCAGGAGTTGTTGACGACGCGCTTCTAGGGCTTGGGCCCTTTCGTCTAGCTCTTCAGCAGTAAGTTCTACAGCTGTAGGAATAGGTGTGGTTAATGCAACATCGATGAGCTTACGCGCACCTTCGGTGATCACATGGCCATCCACCGATTCTTCTTTTTTCGGCTCTTCTGGGATAAGTGCTCCATCCGAGTCTTCTTCGTATTCCTCGGCAATCACCTCTTCTACCAGAGGGTCTTTTGCCGGGGTCTTGTTCTTCTTGTTCTTCTTCTTTGCCTTTGTTGGCAGCGCTGGTAGCAAAGACGGCTTTGGGTCCATTTCCCGAAGTCAAGCTTTGATCGGTACTTTCGGACATCTGAACCTCGGGATTATCTCCGACGTCCATGTCATCCTGCGCTTTGGGAGAGTGTTCCCTGGATCCTTCATCCATGGCTTCTCCTTCTTCTGCAGCTTTGGAGTTATACTCCTCTTCATATTCCGCGGAGAACTTTCGGAAGTCTGTTGACGTCATCTATTCACCCGAGGACGCGGGTACGTCGGCGTTTGTTCCAATTTCCTCTAGCACAGAGTCGGTGTTTTCTCCAGCATCGTCAAAGCTGGATCCGGATCCCACATTTCCGACGAAGTGCGACGCGTGCTTCCTGAGGTACCTACGGCCCTCGCGATCAGCCATGTCTAAACTTTTGATGGTCTCGAGAATTGTATATGCGCTTGAAGCATCATACGTCGCAGTGTGTACCTCAGGAAAGGCCTGTCTGTCCTGGCGTCATCAGAGCCGGAATCAGTGTCGTTGACTAGCTCCTCCTGAATTTTGACTTCCACGGGTGGGTCGATCTAGGATCCAGCTTCTCTAGGGAGATCCACTCCAGATTCGACTTAGACCGCTAGGTCTTTTTTAGGCTCCGATTTCTCCACTATCTCCGCAACTGGTGTGGGCTGGGTGGGATTAGGGTTTTCTGAGATCTGGAACTCTGCCGCCTCTGCGGACAAAGGGGACCCAGAAGATTCTTCTGCCTCTATGATCACCGCTAGGGTGGGTGGGGCAGGTTCAGCGAAACCGATGTAAACATCGATTTCGCCAAAAGACATGATTATGTAGGCAGTCACGGCCTCCCTAGCTGGAATCCAAGTCTCGTCGAGAACGATGAGAGGGACATCGCTGGTGTAGAGGATGCGACCGACAACGAAAGTTTCGCCGATTCCAATTCTTGCAGATTCCGCTCGGAACGCAGATCCAAAGCTCACTTGCCCCACGGTGGGCGCTAACTGTAGTCGGATTGAGGACAAGTACACCATGAGGGGGTCCTCGAGGCGTGTGGAAGAGAGGGGTGTGAGACGTACGGTGTTAGGTTCCCTAAAGGCTCTCCCTAGGACGGCTTATATAGATATCCGGCCTAGGGTTTACAAGAGAGATCTATCTGGCTACGACTAAGAGTTGGTTACAGAGTACATATTGAACTACAAGTAACATTATGGGCCTAAGTCGGTAAGTCTTCTAGGCCTTCCTGTAGCCGGATTGGACTCCGTCTTTCTCCCTGACTGGGCCCCACGTGAAGCAAATGTCTAACCTGAAGTGGGCCACCCTGGTCAGTGAGGAACTGTGAGGATACCCGAAAAGTATATCCCCAACAAATGTGGCATGATTACATGAGCATGCGATCATGATGATGCATACAATAATAATAACACGCGATTTTCTAGTAGTGGTTTTACCGGGGTGCTACAATTCGACACCACTAACAAGGGATCTCGCCCTCGAGATCCGCCTAATGGTACGGGGGAGAAGGCCGACGATCTGAATCTTCTCGCTTTGTGTAGATCCTTGCGACACCACTAACAAGGATTCTTGCTCCATCTTGAATTCGGTGACACCACCAATCAAGGGATCGTTGCTCCTATTCGTTGAGAGAGCACTCCGGAGAAACAAAGATGAAGGTAAAGGTATCAAAAGGTAAGGCCACCTTTAACTTCCAAGGAAGGAGTAAAGATTGCATTGGTCCACCAGTTCAATGTACAAGAGAAAATGATAAGAGTAGTCGGATGGTGATCAGTCCATCGCGCACCCAAAGCATTACTCCGTACATGAATAGAAGAATTATGCAACCAACTCTCGAATTTAGACGGAAGATCTTGATAAGCACTGTTCAGAAAACATCGGAAAACAAAGGAGTTATGTAGGCTCTTCATCAGATCTGACGCAGAAGACATCGTCGCATTCGAAAAACACCAGAAGATACAAAAGAAAGATTTCAGTGGATTTTGATCCACCAGAAGGTACAACAGATGAAGGGTTACTCAGATAACACGAAGACCTGATGTGGAAACACCATTGCAAGAGGAAGGAATCGAAACCCTGAAGGTACAATGGAAACCCAACCACGAGAAATCCTGGACTCAAAGAAAGGATAAGAGAGCAGATTCAAAACACATGAAGGTAAGAGGAGAATAGCATAGGGATAAGGAGTAAAAACAGACCTAATCAGACCTATCTAACCATTTTTTGCAAAATAGTTTTGACACTCTACATCGACCGTTAGCTAGGTTATCCTACAGGCTGGACCAGTGGGGTATCGTAACTGCTGAGCTCTGATACCACTTTGTAACACCCTCGAATCGGCCCTATGCAGATTTCAGTGTTTCCCGCCAAACCAGCATAGAAACAATTTAAGGACGCCCACCAGGCACTTGCGTGCGGGTGGAAAACGAAGTAATACCATTACACAATAGTTCACAATGGAACCCACAACACATATATATACAACAACGACTCATTGAGTCAAGAATACAGATATACAGTACAAAGATCCAATTCACCTTGAAAACGATACAACATCCGAGTACGGATTAGAAGCAAATTGGGCTAAGAGCCCTGAAGCTTAACCAATGGTGTCCATAACCCTGCCCAGGCCAAGCCAGAAGGGTAACCATGCTAACGACATCGAACTTATACCTGTTAAAACAAATGGGGTGCCGACAAAGGGCAAAGGAAAAAGGGAGCGGTCAGTACTGAGGCCAGTACACGGCGAGGGTAGAATTCGGCGGCTCTCGCCTACATAGGTATGGTGGACTGAAGCGGCAGCGAAGCATGCACTAAACAACCTATAGAGACTCGATAAACTGTCGGCTATTAGAGAGAGATAAGAAAAACCTATTCGGAACCAACCTTATACTAACACCAATCATACCCATCCTGGCATTTCCCCCTCGAGATCAAATGAGGAAGTCAACCCGAGGAACTCACACGGTTGGCAGTTTTATTCATTCCATTATAATTGAAGCACTTACTAGTCAGATATAGATAGCATGAGTCATTCTGATAGCATAAGTAGTGGGCATTTTTAGTTAACCATTCAGTTGTAGTTGCAGTACTTACTAGTCAGATACAATTAGCATGTGACATCCCAAACCCAGCAGTTGTTGGCACTTTTATTTCATTCCGTTGGAGTTGCGATACTTACTAGGCAGATATAACATGACACGATACACACTAGTTCCACCATTTGTTTGCACTTTTATTATCCATTCCATTATAGTGAAGTTGATTACTAGTCACATACTAAGTCAAATTTATAGCACTACTTTAGTTATGCTTGTCTATGATCGAGATAATGTGCTCCAAGTCGTCCATAACCGCGGACACGGCTTTCAGAAAGATTTACCCTGCAGGGGTGCACAAATAGCAACACACACACGATCAACCTCGGAAAAACCAAATCAAAACCCGACGAGGCTTTCATGACAAAGCAATCACAGGATTCATAAAATATTTCAGGGGGGCACCCCATTAAGCTACCCGCAACAAAGTTGGTCGGCTCCAAGGCAGACCGAAGGTTAGCGTCAATGGCTATAAACGACTGGTAACCCGAAAGTGTGACTGGGGTTGTCGATACCGCGAAAACACTCCACATCAAAAATAGTACAGGTTCTCCGCGCACAATCGTAAATAAAGCAGTAAAGCAGGGCATAAGTATAAGGTAATAATAAATCCCCAAACTATTTTGTGGCCCCAAGAAATAAGAAATGAATCAAGCTCTAGCTAAGGGGGATCCATAGGGTCTCCCGGATGTGGATAGTGCGAATAATCGAGGAACAGGTATCAAGTACTCGGGGCCTACGGGGCACAAGTGGACGTAAAAAAACCAAATAGCATATATTGCCCACCGGTGCCTCTTTCATTAATTATCCCAACAATTTAATAGTTGTATTTAAAGTCATGATCCTCTCCACCATTAAACATCTCCATCAATAAGAATGTGCCAACCTTCCAATAACAGTGGAACGACAACGACGCGAAGTAGCACCTGAGCAAGCAACTATGACTCGCAAGGCCGACTGTCTATCAAACATCAGGCAATAGGATGTGTCCAAGGCAATATAGAGGCTGCAAGGAATATAACTGGTGCTCGAAAACTAAAGCATCGCAACACATATAGCAATAGTTCAATAGGAGGAAATAAATACTATAAAAGCAAAATAGGTAGAAAGGGGGAGATGCTCGCCTGGAAAACATAGCCGAAGATTCATTATCCGAAGGACTTGTCGATACTCGCATCAAGTCAATGGCCTAATCCCCGAAGAAGCAAAGCACTAAAAGAAACACTGGATGCACTATTTAATACTATAGCAGAAGATCCGGCATGATTATGGTATGATGCATGGCATGGCAAGGATGTGGTGCAATTAGGCAATATTAAGCGGAACCAGGGTCCCGACAATTAATTAGATGGTTCATGTTATTTAGCTACCCCGCAATTTAAATGTTGTATTAATAAGACAAATCATGGCATCGATTCGCTACACAAATTTAAATGGAGCCAATACAAGACTAGAAAAGCCCGCATATGAGCTCCATATTTAATTATGAGGTGAATTGACAAAGTACCCCCAAACAAATAAACATCTATGCGAGTAAAGATGAATTAATTATGCAACAAATATATGTCAATATTATAAAAATAGGGGTCTCAGATAGGGGTCACACATTGGGGGTTCAGATCCGATGGTCTTGGGGTTCGACAGGGATTGGGGTTCAGCCTTCAGACTTCGGGAGCGGGGCTTCAGATTCGTGAAGGAGACCTTGACATGCCTAGGGGTTTGGTCTTCGAGGTCGATCTTCAAGTCCCGCGGTCTCGATGTCCCTGAAGGAGGTCTTAATGTTCCGGTTCAGGGTTGGTGAGCTTGTCGTCCATGAAGGGAATGGGCCGACGAAGATCTTGTCAAGACAAACATGGACTGCATGTTCCCCATCTTGGGCTGCATTGAGCGAGGTTCGACCTTAGCAGCGACAAGATTACATCAATACAAAAGATGACACCAAGACGAGTTGACATCAAACACACAGGAACATACTTGGCCACTGATTGGCTCGGGACACCATAACACTTGGCCATGAGCTCACCTAGGGGACTTGGCCCCATCCGGTCACGCAGGAAGCAGCAACAGACGTCCGGACCAAGACCACGAGGCGCTGGCGAGCTGGGGCTGGGGTTGAGACCCAGGTCGAGGAGGCATGCGCACGGCCTCGCACGGGCAGACGAAGCACGACCGAGGCGGGCCTAGCGACGACGGGGCATAGACGATGGAGAGGAAGGCGGTGGCGGGGAGGCGAGATGCGACCAGCAGAGCTCCGTACGCAGGGAGGTCCACGAGGACGGCGGCGAGGGGCGGGAGGACGCGGTGCGGCCGGACACGGGCAAGGAGATGCTCGGTTGCGGGGCTCGGGTCGACAGCGAGGGGGCGGGGTGGAACTCTGGGGTTGCAAGGTCATTCCAAGGCGAGGGAGAACAGATGGGCGGTGTTCGGAAGCGGTGGCGGACCTTGCAGCAGGGCCAACTCGATGGTGGCGGGCAGAGGTCCTCGGGGAGGCGCGGGGGCTCGCCGGCCGGGTAGGTGTAGGTGCCCTCGTAGCCGGCGGTGGCCGGGGCGACCGAGAGGAGGTGCGGAGAACCGAAGCAGCGCTGGGCGCTGCAAGGGCGGTGGCGCTCGCGGGAGTTTCAAGGACAGAGGGAGGTTGGGGATGGGGATCGAGGCAGAGGAGTTCGGGATTGGTAGGCGCGTTGAGGGAGTGGTGGGGTCAGGCGCTAGCGATAGGTGGCCCTTGCGATGCGTTTCGTGGGGCGCGCAGGCCGTGTCGGTCGCGGTAGCTAGGTGTGGTGCTGGGGTCGGGTTCGATCGCGCCGTTGTGTAGCGTGTGCTTGCGCGAGTGCCGTTTGCTGCGGCGCTGCGATGTGGCGCGCGGGTGGGGTGGCGGTGGCAAGGGGTGTGGTGTGATTAGGAAAGGGTTAGGGCAGGTTAGGGTTTGGAGGTGGCCGGCTGCCTCCGCTGATTAAAAAATAGTCTTTTATTCCATTTAGTTTGTTTTAATTTCCAAGATGGTTTTCTTTTGTAACAGCTTCTAGAAAAAAAACAAAATATCCGGAAAAGGCCGAGGTTTTAATTTGAAATAGAGATGAGGGCATTTAGAAAACAAATGTAGGCTTTTAGAAAATAGTTTTAGGCAAACATATGCATGATGACATGACAATGCTCAAATGCAATGTGGCATGATGACATGAGCATGCGATCATGATGATGCATAAAATAAAAATAACACGCGATTTTCTAGTAGTGGTTTTACCGGGGTGCTACACCTGGCTCCAGAGCCGCGAACATTGTGCTAGTGTAGGGGTGACACTATCCAGTACTCTGTTCTTGTGTGGGACTTGCAAGAAAGGCTTGCTTTTTAGGTCTATAAGCGGATGTTTACGCTGGTTACTTCTCCCTTGGCACGTTCATGGCGTGGCGACCTCTTGCTATGGCCCGCGAGGGAGGCTCGTACTTTCCTTTCACCGAGATGATCCTTTAGGAACATTGAGCGTGTCCATCGATGGGCTAAGCGTCCAGGGGTGAGCCCTCGCGAGGCGTGGTTGAGGGCATAGCACTTAGGGAAGTGATCTCCGTAGACGGCGTTTGGGGGTGCTGCCCATGGGTGTTCTGTATGTCGTCTCCCTGATGAGTCCATATATGCATCATGTTTTACACTATTATTTTGCATTGTAGATGTAGGATCTTGGGATTTTACGGCGCTCGTGCGCATATTTTATGTCTGTTTTCACCAAGACCAGGACAGATAATGGATCCAATGGATACATTTCTTGGAGAAGTTGTAGTGTGGAGAAAAGGAGTCAAAAACATCGCAAATTGCTTATTTGGGAAATATTAATAATACCATAAGAAAACCAGGAGCGAACAAAGGAGACAGAGGGTTCAACGACCAACTATATGACCGGAATAAATTTTCCGGTCATATAGTTGGTGCCGCGTCTGCCTCCTCAAATAGTTTCACCCCGTGCGACTGGATCGGGGAGACGACATACAGAACACCCAGGAATCGCCGAAACCTCACCTTCGGAAGGCATCTAGAGGGGGAACTCATCCACCGGGGATCCATCTTCGCCCTGCGCAGAACCAAGAGGCTAAGGCATCGATCTTCATCATCCACCACAGCATCACCACCATCTCCATCCATCCCATCTACATCTTGTCTACATCTTGTTGTAATTTTTGTACTCGTTGTGGATTTATACAAGGACTATTCATCTATGATAGATTACATTGATATTGCCATGATGTTGATTGCCTCCATGTCTAAGTAGATCATTAGTTCTTTGGGAGACGGAGAAACCCTAGTATGAGATTGAAATAAGATAAACTCTATTATGATATTCATTGTTGTGACCATGTGTTAGATTTTCTTCATCTTGATGTTGAGAGAAGTCGACCTCTTAATATCTTCCTCTTATGGGGACTTGATGGAGGGAACTACTTGTTGGTAGACGGAGGCGTGTTAGAACTTACAATGACTATCAAGTTGTTATCACTCCTTACGTATCAACTTGGGAACCGAGGAAACTCAAGGAACACTATGCATGCCATGGGATACGTCCTACGGGATTACGTCCCTTAATAGCATAGTAATTCGATTGATGTCGATTGCTAACTACTGTGGTTATGAGGATGATGTGAGCAGCGATTGCTGCCTATTTGTCCAAATACGGAGTTCCTCCCACACAATCATAGTTGAGAATGTTCATGATAATAATCTTTATCTTAGCTCCTTATAATGCTAGTGGTGTATCCGCTACTCCCTGAGAACGCTTTTTCCCTATTGCAGTTCCAATCTCTCTTACATACACGATATTTACTTTCTTCATTCAGTTGTTTTACTTTACTTTATTGTTGGTCTTATCCCTAGAACCCAAAAACACCCTTTTACTTTATTGTTGGTCTTATACCTAGACTCCTGCTCCATGTGGGATTGATATCTTTATTTTGAAACTAGCTACAAACTATCTGTGCACTTGCAGTCATCAAGCTATTTTCTAGCGCCGTTGCCGGGGAGCTAAGCACTGTAGGTCTTTTAGTTTTTTCTTATTTATTTTTGCCTTGCTAAGATTTTTTTTGAGTTACAGGTTTCTAGCAACATGACTAGTGCTAACCCACTCAACTACTTTGGGAAGCCCTATGATATTTATAAAGAGACAACCCCAATGATAAGACAAGGGGGTTTGAAATAAATCGCCTACTACTTGGTATTTTACACAAGAAGCAATTTACTGGAGATGAAGAAGATCATGATGCATATGAGCATATATAACATGTTTCAAAGATATATGTGGCACTTTTCAATTGACGGGATATACCGCTGATGAGGTAAGGGTTAAACTTTTTAGTCAGACTTCGACAAGTTCATCTCTCTCATGGTATAGATCTCTACCCCCTGAAGCCACTACTACTTGGGATAATCTAGCCTCTGAATTTCTATCAAAATATTATCCATTATCAAAATCTTTTGGAATCAGGCATCTTATAATTACTTGGAGGAATCGCTCTAATGAAGGACTAGTAAGAGCTTATATCAGATTTAAAGATTTACTACATCTATGTCCTCATCATGATTTGCCTGAATGGTATTTATTGCATATCTTTCATGGTGGATTAATTGAACCTAATAAAATTGAATTAGACTCTTTCACGGAAGGAGCCTTTATGAATCTCCCTATACGTAAAGCTTGGACTTTACTTAATAGAATTCGTGATCATAGAGTTTCATGGAATTTTGGTCTAGGAAGTGAAGGAAGCGTAGAAATAGAACATGATTGCATTCATGACTATAATAAAAAGGGGCCATGTTAAACAAATATCTAAAGAACTTTATTTGTATTCAGATCTTGTGTTGCAAGTTGTTAAAGCTTTTACAGAACATATCAAAGCTCTGAAAGAGGGTGCGGTCAAGTATGATCCACCCCCAAACTTGAGAAGAAAATAGAAGATAAAGCAACATTGGCCTCCCTAGAACCAACAAATGAGATGCCTTTCCCTAACACTGCACAAAAGCATATTCTTGAATATGAACAGGTCAAAGCAGTATAGGAAAAGAAGGAAGAAGAAAGTATGCCAGAAGTCGTGGAACATCTAGAAGAAACCAAAGATGAAGAGGTAACCATGGAAGCAATTATGGCTATGTTTGCATGTTGTAACATAGTTGAACTTGATGAAGATACTTCCGTATTGGTTGAAGGTAAAACAAAGGTAAAAGATGTGGGTAAGACTATTCTTCCTTGCATATTTGAAGAAACCTCGCATTATGGTTTATGTGATCTTGGCACCGAAGTTAATGTTATATCTTATGATTTCTCTTTAGAAATAAAAGAAGAGATAGAATCGGCTACAATTGAAAATACTTATATGACAATTATGCTAGCCAATAAAATCTTAGAATTCGAATGGGTGTACTTGAAGATGTAACTGTCACAATTGGCAACAAAAACTTTCCTATCGATTTTGTAGTTGTTGATTTGCCAGCTGACACTCTTTGCTCAATTATATTTGGAAGAAACGTTTTGAGTGATATTGGTGCCTATGTTGATTTTAAAAAGGAGATTGTGTCTCTTAAGCTCGGGGGAGCGGAAAATGAATTCCACTTTTCCAAATTTAAAGACAGGCCTCCACAAATACAAGAATAAGAGGAAGAGAAAACTATTGAGGAAATGGCGGCTCTTTTCTTTAGCAATCAAGAAGAAGAAATAAATTAAGATCCAAATTATGAAGAAATAGTTATGAAGGAAAAGTCCCTCGGAGAACTAGAAGATGAATTCGATCACGTCCCATTATGGGACCTCCATTGATGAGGCTTTTGAAGAGCCAGAAAATAGAGGGGACGAGGAATTACCACCCCCAAAGTTGAAGACTACCAGATAATCTTAAATACATATTTTTAGATGATACAAAAAAAATTCCTGTTATTATTAGTGCTAAACTTTCAGGAGAAGAAGAAGAACTAATGAAGATACTTAAGGAGCACCGCAAGGCCTTTGTGTACTCAATGGTTGATTTGAAGGGCATTAGTCCCATGATAACCGTCCATCGAATATTCATGGAAGAAGGTTGTAAACCCATTGCGGAATTTAATAGAAGATTGAAGCCTAAAATGAAGGAAGTGGTAAGGAAAGAAATTGTACGCCTATTGAAAGCAGGTATAATTTATCCTATTAAAGAAAGTGAATGGGTAATTCATGTTCATTGTGTCCCTAAGAAAGGCGGTTTTACTGTTGTTCCTAATGAAAACAATGAATTCATACCTACTAGAACTATTGTTGGGAATAGGATATGCATAGACTTCAGAAAATTAAATAAAGAAACTAGGAAAGATCACTATCCTTTACCGTTCATAGATCAAACTTTAGAAAGGTTAGCAAACGATACTCATTTTTGCTACTTGGACATGTGGGTTTTTATAGAAGGTTCATTAGAAATTTCTCTGGAATATCTAAACCTTTGACTAACCTCCTGCAAAAAGGAGTAAGATTTAATTTTGATGATAAATCTCTTGAAAGCCTTTGATGATATCAAAAATGCTTTATCCCATGCTCCCATTATTAAACCACCTATCTGGGATACAACCTTTGACTTAATATGTGAAGCTAGTGATGATGTTGTAGGAGTAACTCTGGGACAACACATTGGTCGCAGATTTAAAATTATACATCATGCTAGTAGAACTCTAAATGGTTCCCAAAAGAATTACCCTAACGAAGAAAGGGAACTTTTTGCTATATTTTTCTCTTGTGATAAATTTCGTTCTTACATACTAGATGCAAAGGTAAGAGTTCATACGGATCATGATGGTTTAAAAGAACTCCTTGAGAGGAAAGACCATAAGCCAAGACTGATCCATTGGATTCTTGCACTTCAAGAATTTGAGTTGCAAATAATGTAGAGGCGAGAAATAAAGATGTTGGATATAGTGTCAATGTTTTCCCAACAAGACACCAATCTTATTGAGAGGACCTTTAGTCCTGGTGATTTTCGTTTAGAAGAATTATTCAATGATCTAAGGTAAATTCCTCCCAAAGAGAAGTCTTTGTTGTTGGAGGAGCTTTTCATCCCTGAATAAACAAATAGTAAGTTCACGGTAAGTATTCTGACCTAAATAAGTGATTTGTTTTCACAAATTTTACTTCTAAATTTGTTCCTTTGAATTCCTTGTGGTTTTCTGAAGTTTTTGACGGTTTTTACCAACTACACAGGTGGAGCTATATGACCAGAGAGGAAGCTTCCGCCGTATAGTTGGTCGTTAAACTCTTTGTATCATCTTCATAATTTTTTTTTTGATATCTGAGCCTATATAGTCGCAACTATACGACTGGAGCCAAAATTCCGGCCGTATAGTTGGTCGTTAAACTCTGAGACACTTTTGATTTTTGATGTATGTATCTATACGGTCGCAACCATACGACCGGAGCCAAAATTCCGGTTGTACACTTTTCATCTGTCTTTTCGTTTTTTAAAACGTTATTGTCGGTTATGATTCGTGATTTAATCGACCTGTACTCGTGATATTTGGAAATATCTACCCGGAACCAACTATACGGCCGGAGCTATACGGGCCACGCCCATATAGTTGGTCGTTACGTGGCAAGACACTTCCAAATACGTGATTTCTTTCCCTGTTTTGTTAAGATTCTTTTATTGGGAGACAATTTGGTGTGTGTCACGAGTTTTACCGACCTCTGACCCCCCTTATATACTGCCATTGTCTCTCTCTAATCATAATCTCCAGGAACCAATCTAGTGATGCGTTATCCCATCCTAGGCCGTATGAATCCCATGGGTCTCATTGCTCCTTCCAGGGACCGCTCTAGTAGCCCGTTCATGGAGTATGATGACGAGGAGGTGGAGAGGTTTAGCCCGAGGTACAAGGAGTTAGTCGAGATAAGCTACTACAACAATGGTTCCAATGATGACGTGGTTGATGTCTACATCCACCACGACGTCTATGATCTACCGGAGATGGATTGGGCGGCAATGAAGAAAGCTCGACAAGAGAGAGAAGATCACAAGCCGCATGGAAAAGGGCGTGTAGAGACGGTCAAGTTCATCACCACGGAGCCAAGGCCACACAAGCATAAGGAATTATCTAATATTGGTGCAGGTGCTAGCAAGCGAGCAAAGGCACCACTCTCAGAGCCAGCCATTGGTGCTCGTATGAACGTTAAGCCTCAAGAAGAGTGGAGGTATGGTTTCTACTTCCCTGATCCATCCATTATGGATGAGGAAGAAGAAGTTATCCCCAGGACCAAGGATCGCGTGCGAGCACTGGAGATATATCAAAAGCAGGAGCTACTCTATCGCGTTGAAGTCCGTCACCATCTCAATGAGATGGAGAAGAAGGGAGACATCCTTCCATTAGTGACTAAACTCGAAGATAGAGTGGATACTCTGCAATCTGATTTGCGCAGGTGCTACAGCCACGTCACTTCCCTAGAGGATACCAACAAGAAGCTACGCACCACAGTGTTACATGCCATGGCGCCACAGTGATCTACAAGAATCACGGTATCAAATAATCGCAAGGGATTATTTGATCTCGCCTGGCTTGATTCCAAGGTTGGGGAGATCTTTAAGACCATGTAATCTATCTTATAAATTTTTATTACTATTTTTTGCATTAGAAAAAAGTTTGCATCATTAGAATTCCCTTCAAAATTAGTCCATCCCTTTTATGAAATTCCGAGTTTATTATTATACATGGAGCAATATTGAGTTTGTGTTTGTTTTATTGGATATATGAATGGCTTAAATATGATTTTACTTGCACTTGATGATAGCAATAGGAGTCTTCCACACCATTGGTATTAATGAAACTTATAAAGATCATTTGTTCAATATGTTGCAGGTCTACGGTTTGATTTACAAAGAAAAAATTATCTATGCAGTTAAGTTGGAAAAGAAACCTTGATCAAAAGAAAATGGAAGTGCTATCAAAATAGAGTAAGAGGAAGTCGAGGTAGAATCTCCAAGTCATAAGAATGCTTCATATACAATTGGAATTTGATAATTGAGATCGTTAAACTTTCAATTCCTACATGTAGTGGAATGTATGGTTAGCTTCTTTGCACAACACTTAAACAAAAGTGTGAGAATATATAAAGAAAAGAGAAAAAAGAAGAAGAAAAAGAGTGGGTGTGCAAAGAGCAAATAGGCATATACCACTATATTGTAGTATGATAAAGAGACACTTTTGAGATTTTGAATCCCAAGTGAATACGTTGATCCTAAACATTTCGGAATACCTCGCTAACTCATTCGGTTGAACCGGATACTTTTACATTATGTTGAGATTCATCTTTTATGAACTATTGATCACTAAGGTGTGGAAGCCTACTAATACTATTTAGATGGTTTGAGTAAGGTACTATTCATGAACTTATTCCTATGTATCGTATATGATAAACACATGCTGCAACTGCCTCATTTATTTTAATCGACTCAGCTTAATGAATATGAGGATCGCATCCATTAAGCTAAAACTTGCTCGGGGCGAGCAAGAGTCTAAGCCTGGGAAGTTGATGAGTGAATATTTGCATCATGTTTTACACTATTATTTTGCATTATAGATGTAGGATCTTGGTATTTTATGGTGCTCACGCGCACATTTGATATCTGTTTTCACCAGGATCAAGACAGATGATGGATCCAATGGATACAATTCTTAGAGTAGTTCTACTGTGGAGAAAAGGAGTCAAAAACAACGTAAATCACTTATTTGGGAAATATTAATAATACCAGAAGAAAACTTGAAGCGAACAAAGGAGACAGAGGGTACAACGACCAACTATACGACCGAAATAAATTTTCCAGGCGTATAGTTCTAGCCGTATAGTTGGCGCCGCCTCCACCTCCTCAAATAGTTTCACCCCGTGCAACTGGATGGGGGACACGACATACAGAACAGCAAGAAATCACTGAAACCTTACCTCCGGAAGGAATCTGGATGGGGAACTCATCCACTGGGGATCCATCTTTACCCTACGCAGATCCGGGGGGCTAAGGCATCGAGCTTCATCATCCACGGCTGCATCACCAACATCTCCATCCATCCCATCTACATCTTTTCTAGATCTTGTTGTAATTTCCATACTCGTTGTGGATTTATACAAGTGTTATTCATCTATGATAGATTCCATTGATATTGCCATGATTATGATTTCCTCCATGTCTGAGTAGATCATTAATTACTGGGAGATGGAGAAACCCTAGTATGAGATTGAAATAAGATAAAGTCTATTATGATATTCATCGATGTGACCATGTGTTAGATTTTCTTCATCTTGATGTTGAGAGAAGTCAACCTCTCAATATTTGCCTCTCATGGGGACTGGATGGAGGGAACTACTTGTTGGTAGATGGAGGCGTGTTAGCACTTAAAGTGACTATAAAGTTGTTAACACTACTTACATATCAACTTGGGAACCGAGGAAACTCATTTGATTAATATGTCCTACAGGATTACATCCTACGGAATTACGACCCTTAATAGCACAATAATTTGATTAATGTCGATTGCTGACTGATGTGGTTATGAGGATGATGTGAGCAACGGTTGCTACCTATTTGTCCAAATAGGGAGTTCCTCCTACACGTACATAGTTGAGAATGTTCATGGTAATAATCTTTATCTTAGCTCCTTATAATGCCGCTACTCCCTGAGAACGCTTTTTCCCTATTGCAGTTCCAATCTCTCTTACATACACGATATTTACTTTCTGCATTTAGTTGTTTTACTTTACTTTATTGTTTCTCTTATACCTAAACCCTTTTACACAATACTCGCATTTTATCTTGTTACTTAGAACTTTATTTAGCATTTCTATCATAATATTTTTTAAGAGTTATTAGACTTCGGACTCCTCCTCCCCGTGGGATTGATATCTTTATTTCGAAACTAGCTACAAACGATCTATGCACATGTAGTCATCACTCCCCCCGGCCACTAGGCCAGCCCGCCGCGGGGCGCGTCATGTTCCATTGGGTTTGTGAGGCTCTTAGCACCTCAAGAGGGTGACTCCCCATGGTCCGTGTGGCTTCTAGCGCCTTGCGAGAGTAGGAGCTTGTCCTCGCAGAGGATAGCCCGGGTTATCAGGCCTTAGGGTGCCCATGCGGCTTGTCGTGGCTCGTTGGTTGCAGCGGGTCTGGGAGGTTCTACCGAGGGGAGTCCCCAGTGTGTACCCTCAAGGAGTGGTCCCGTGTTTACCTCCGGAGAATTCCCTCTTGAGAGGAGGCATGGCCCCACGAGGTTCGCGTGCCCTTCCTGGTCACCTCTTGTGGGGGATAGCCGCATGTGAGGTAACTGACCCCCGTCTAGGGTGGTAAGTTTTAGAGCCCACGCTTTTGGCCATGACAAGTTTAGCTACTGAAGGGGGGTCTCTAGGGTCCCCCTGTAAGTCTCCCCAGGAGAAGCTATAGGTTAGGTGTTTTTCCTTCAAGTCCCTATGCCGAGTGTTTTATGGGTTTCACATGAGTTTTTCGCGAATGTAGGGGATCGTGGGTGAGGTGAATCACGGCCGCGGAATGGGTCGTGGAGTTCAGAGGTCGACACTTTAGTCCCGGACACTCTCGGGTTGCGGAAGAGCAATGCCTCGTGAGTTGTCGCGAGGATAGAAAACGAGGCCAAGAACCATGGGTGAGGTAACTCACGGCCTGTCAGGATCCGTGGGTGAGGTAACTCACGGACGAGGGACGGCTCGTAGAGCTCAGAGCTCGACACTTTAGATCCTACCGAGCTCGGGTTGCGGAGGACGGGGCCTCATGAGCCGTCATGAGGATAAAAAACAAGGTCAGGAACCGTGGGCAAGGTTACTCATGGCTGAGGGACGGCTCGTAGAGTTCCAAGCTCGATACTTTAGGTCCTGACGAGCTCGGATTGTAGAGGATAGGGCCTCATGAGGCATCACGAGGTTAAAAAACAAGGCCAGGAACCATGGATGAGGTAACTCATGACCGAGGGACAGGTTGTAGAGTGGAGAGCTTGACACTTTAGGTCCTGACGACCTCGGGCTGCGGAGGATAGGCCCTCATGAGCCATCATGAGGATAAAAACAAGGTCAAGAACCGTGGGTGAGGTAATTCACGGCTGAGGGATGGGCCGTACAGTTCAGATCTCGACACTTTAGCTCCTAACAAGCTGGGGTTATGGAGGACAGGGCCTCATGAGCTGTCGTGAGGATAAAAAACAAGGCCATGAACCATGCGTGAGGTAACTCACGACCAAGGGATGGGCCTTAGAGTTCAGAGCTCCACACTTTAGATCCTGACAAGCTCAGGCTGTGAAGGATAGGGCCTCATGCGCCATCACGAGGATAAGAAACAAGGTCAAGAACCGTGGGTGAGGTAACTCACGACCGAGGGATGGCTCGTATAGTTCAGAGCTCGACACTTTAGGTCATGACGAGCTACCCAGTAGCCCTTATAGAGAGGGCCGTAGGGAAAGAGCACCCATCGTTAGAGGCATGTACACATGCTGCACGAGGATCTTAGGCACCATGAACCATGTGACGAGGTAACTCGCGGCCACGTAATAGGCCATGGAGTTCAGAGCTCGACACTTTAGTCCCTGATGCCGACAGGGAGTTAGTTCGATGAGTGGTGTTGTCCCTAGCCCTCGCTCGCGTGGAGCGTGTGAGGGAAATCTGGTGGTGGGGTTTTTCGGAAGAAGTGTTTTTTCGAAGGAAAAAACCAAATATCCAAATGTGCGTGTAGCACAAGATCCAACGAAACGCCAGTAGTACAAGCTTATTACAAATGCCACCACAGCTTGCACGGGGTCTAACGAGAGGCAAAACCGCAAGGAGTGAGGGTTTTTTGGGTTTCACCTTCAAAAATTTGCAGAGTCAGGTGCGTCATTCAGAGAGGTCTGTCCACCTTCTAGCAGCCCGTCCTCCCGGCTCATATAGCCACTTTGCTACTGCCGTCGGGGCAACAAGAGTCGTGCGCGCTGAGTACGGTCCATGGGGAAGTCCAGAGCCCCCCTCCATTGCCGTCCTGTGGAGGTAACTCATCCCTCGCGATGATGGCAGGGGAAACTCTTGATTCCCTCTCAAGGTTGCAAGAACTGGTCATGCCCGGCCCCTCGCGAGGCAGGCACAACACGGCGGCCGCCCTCTTTGCCATGTCGTTCTCTTGGGCCATCATCTTCTTTCTCCTGGTGGAGCCTCCAACATAGTCCAGGACATCCAAATGCTTATTGTAGGTACCAGCAGCGGTCTTATATGCATGCTCGAGGGAGCGTAAGGCTTCCACCTCGTCGCAACGGGCTGTGATGACTCCTCCGCTGCCACCAAGCATCTTGAGAATGTTATAAGCATGGTGAGTGAAGGCCATGAACTTGGCCAGCGCAGGGTAGCCGAGGATGGTGTTGTACGGGAGGTTCATGTGCGCCACATAAAAGTCGATGAGCTCAGTGCGGTAGTTGTCGCGTATTCCAAGCATGACAGAGAGGCTCGCCTGCCTGATCGGTGTGGTGGACCCACTTGTCACCCCGTAGAATGGCATGGTCGGCATCAGCCTGCTGTAAGGCACTTGCAGCTGGGCAAAGGTCTCGGTGGAGATCACTCCGTCAATGAGGGTCTTTGCAATGGTGACCTTGTTGATGGTGGGGGTGCAGATCAGGGGGAGTGTGCCCACAGGCCTGGTGGAGACGGGATGGTCACAGGCATCGAAGGTGATGACGCATTGGGACCACTTGAGCTTCGGCGAGGGGATTCCCTATCTGGAGGCCGCGACCTCGTGAGTGAGTAGCTTGATGTGCCGGTTGGACGTTGGGGCATGGTAGCCACAAAGAATGCAGGCTATAGAACCTTGCAGCACATGGTAGGCCCCAGGATCCTTGGTGCGTCCCTGCTTCTGTGGGTGCGGATGTTGTTACGTGGCGTTGGCTTGGTGGCCCGCCGGAGGGGCATCACGCCCGCCGGGGTTCTTCTTCTACTGGTTTCCTCCCTGATTGTCCCCGCCTTGGCCGCCTCGCTCGCCTCTCGGCCTTCCATTTCACTAGCTGTTGTGCAGGTCACGGGGTTTCTTGAGCTCATAACAGTCATCGGCCTGGCTTCTTGTGGAAGTGGCAGTACGAGTTGTCGTCCTGCTCCCTCTCGCTAGCCCCCTCGCGAGGGCTCTTCCGATTTGGCTCTGCCGCTAGGACGGTGGCGGTCTTGCGCTTGGTCTCCTTGTCCTTTCCCTTGGGAGTAGTTTCTACCTTCAGAAGGCCAAACATCCTCCCTGCCTCAGCCTTGGCACACTTCTCGGACATGACGAAGAGCTCTGCGGTGGTGGTGAGGCTCTCGCCCTGAATCCCGATCTTTTCCGTCATCTTGACGTCCTTCACGCCCTTGGAGAAGGCGGTGAAGACGTTGGACTCTAAGATCTTGGAGATTTTGTTGCGGACTCGACTGAACCTCTACAACAACTTGAAGAACAACTTGAAGAGGGTCTCCCTAGGCTGTTGATGTATCTGGTGGAGGTCATAGTAGGTGAGAAGGCACTCGTAGGTCCCCTTGAAGTTGGAGATGAAGAGTGAGATGAGGTCCGCCCATGAGTCGACGGACTCCTCGGGGAGGTTCATCCGCCAGGTGCTAGCCACTTCCTTCAGGCACAAGGGAAACCAGTTCGCCATGACACGGTCGTCTCCTCCAGCCGCTTCGAGACCCGTGGTGTAGAGTTGGAGAAATTCGCACGCCTTCGTGGTGCCATCGTAACGCGCCGACATTTTCGGGCGGAACTTGTGCGACCAGACCACATGGCGGAGGTTCTTGGTGAAGGTGAGGCAGTCGTTGGCCTAGACCACCCTTCCACTATCGAGGGACGCGCGGTTATGCTCCCCCGCGGCAGCGATTTTCTAGGCGAGGTGGTCCTCAGGCTCGCGCAGCGATGCTGCGGCGACGATAGGTGAGATGATCTGGCAGCTGTTCGTGTGTGGTGGTGAGGCGTCATCTAGCTTGGCCACACCCCCGCGCCAAGGGAGCAGGTGTGACAGCCCCTGTCTCTCCACCGGTGCCCCGACCCCTAGGCCCTCCGGGGAGAAGGTGTAAGCAATTAGGAGCTCGGCGATCTAGTCACACCACTTATCCTGGCCCTACTCAGCCAACGGGTGGTCTAGGAGCTCGCACACCATGGCGGCCTCTGGGTTGAGCTACTCGGGGTATACGCGAGAAGGCGTGGTGCGGGAGAGCGACGTGACGTTGTGCGACGAGGGGGCCGGCTCCTAGGACTTGCTCGTCCTCCGTCCATGGGACTTGCTCGGTGGTGGTGCGCTGCCGGGTCGGTTCCATCTGGGCCTTGCTTTCCGCACAGTGGAGAGCCCGCTCGGCGCACGTCTTGTTGCCATCCGACATGTTGCTAAAGTCATCGAAGGTCTTGAAAATGCGCCCCAGCCCCCTACCTGGCATGCCAAATGTCAGATATTTGTCCCGTGAAGAAACTAGGGTCCAATAATCCCTTGTTTCGTGAGGGGGCTGAAGAAGCGATTCCAAAGGAGTTCGCCAGCAGCTACGATGGCGAAGTGGATGCATGGCAGAGAGTTGACACTGGGTTTTTTTACCCAGGTTCAGGACCCTCGGGGGGAGGTAAAGCCCCTACTCCAGCTTGGTTGTATTGGTCGCTTGCCTCGCGAGCTTACAGTGGCGGATGAAAATCTAGGGTTTATATATCTAGGATCCATCACCTTACAAGTTAGGAGAAGGGCTCCTTATATAGGGCAGCATCGGGCCTCTTCCCCTGATTCAGGAATAGGAGAGGGTCACCAAAGTGCCGCCCCTTGGGCGTCTGTCTACGAGGGTACTTTTGATGGACTAGGTCCTTCCGCCTAGACACGCCTCCACTAGTCGATAAAGTGGCCTCCATTTTTCCCTTTGTCCTCATCTGCATCTGCATGTTGTCCCCTTGTCACCCAAACGGCAACTGGCACACCCACTACGCGGGAGTCATCAGTCTCCCTACTTCAATGGAAAGGTGGGCGGACCCGATCTTTCTTTACCGAGGCGAATGGTGAGGACGTAGTGGCCGCGCCCTTGTCGTGGCCCGGCTCGCCTGCCGACCATTTATAGGTACTATAGAAGGGTCTAGGGGGGCACTCCGAAGCACTCTCATGAGGTTGGGCATCCACCTTCCCCTGGGGAGCCATTCCACTTGAGGGGAGACCCTCTCGAGGGACGCTCCGCCTCAAGAGGCTGTGTAAGTCCTCGTGGGCTCGGTATCTCGAGAAGCTGGGGGCCCTCGGGACGTGGTACCCCGGGTACTAGGGAACCGATAGTTTCTTTGTGGTTTGGAAAAGAACACATGCAATGTCACTCCATCACGTGTCTAACCATGTCTAGGAACCCTAGCAACATGCTGGGATTCAACAACCACATGTAGTGGAGCACCAGTTTGAAAGGTGTTGCATCACCACACCCACATGGATATGTGTGTGTGGGTCATTGTGGTTTGTAAAAGAACACATAAAATTTCACTCCAGCATGTGTCCAACTATGTCTAGGAGACCTAGCAACATGCCGGGATTCAACTTCCAAATGCAGTCGAGCACCAGTTTTAAAAAGTGTTTCATCACCACACCCACTTGGATGTGTGTGTGTCATTGTGGTTTGGAAAGGAACACATGCAATGTCGCTCCAGCATGTGTCCAACAATCTCCAGGAACCCTAGCAACATGTTGGGATTCAACTACCACATGCATTTGGGCACCAGTTTGAAAGATGTTGCATCACCACACCCACTTGGATGTGTGTGTGTCATTGTGCTTTGGAAAATAACACATGCAATTTCACTCCAGCTTGTGTCCAACCATGTCCAGGAAATCTAGCAACATGCTGGGATTCAACTGCCACATGCAGTGGGGCACCAGTTTGATAGATGTTGCATCACCACACCCACTTGGAAGTCTGTGTGTGTCTAGTTGTGGCTTGGAAAAGAACACATACAATGTCACTCTAGCACGTGTCCAACCATGTCCAGGAAACCTAGCAACATGCTGGGATTCAACTTCCACATGCAGTGGAGCACCAGTTTGCAAGATGTTCCATCACCACACCAAGTTGGATGTGTGTGTATCATTGTGGTTTGGAAACAAACACATGCAATACCACTCCAGCATGTGTCCAACAATCTCCAGGAACCTTAGAAACATGCTAGGATTCAACTGCCACATGCAGTCGATCTCCAGTTTGAAAAATGTTGCATCACCACACTTACTTGGATGTGTGTGCGTGTGTCATTGTGGTTCGGAAAAGAACACATGCAATGTCACTCTAGCATGTGTCCAACCATGTCCAGGAACCCTAGCAACAGGCTGGGATTCAACTGCCACATGCAGTGGAGCACCCGTTTGAAAGTTGTTGCATCACCACACCGACTTGGATGTGTGTGTGTCATTGTGGTTTGGAAAAGAACACATGAAAATGTAACTTCAGCATGTGTCCAACCATGTCCAGGAAACCTAGCAACATGTTGGGATTCAACTGCCACATGTAGTGGAGCACCAGTTTGAAAGATGTTGCATCACCACACCCACTTGGATGTGCGTGTGTGTATCATTGTGTTTTGGAAAAGAAGACATGACATGTCACTCCAGCATGTGTCCAACCATGTCCAGGAACCCTAGCAACATGCTAGGATTCAACTGACACATGTAGTGGAGCACCAGTTTGAAAGATGTTGGATCACCACACCCACTTGGATGTGTGTGTCATTGTTGTTTGGAAAAGAACACATCAAATGTCACTCCATCTTGTGTCCAACCATGTCAAGGAACCCTAGCAACATGACGGGATTCAACTGCCACATGCTGTGGAGCACCATTTTGAAAGATGTTGCATCACCACAACCACTTGCGTGTGTGTCTGTGTGTCTCATTGTGGTTTGGAAAAGAACACATGCAATGTCACTGCAGCATGTGTCCAACCATGTCCAGGAACCCTCGCAACATGTCGAGATTCAACTGGCACATTCAGTGGAGCACCAATTTGAAAGATGTTGCATCACCACACCCACTTGGATGTTTGTGTTTCATTGGGGTCAGGAAAAGAACACATCTAATGTCACTCTAGCATATGTCCAACCATGACCAAGAAACCTAGGAACATGCTGGGATTTGACTGCGACATGCAGAGGAGAACCGGTTTGAAAGATGGTGCATCACCACACCCAGTTGGATGTGTGTGTGTAATTGTGGTTTGGAAAAGAACACATGCAATGTCACTCCAGCATGTGTCCAACCATGTCCAGGAACCCTAGCAACATGTTTGGATTCAATTGCCACATGCAGTGGAGCACTAGTTTGAAAGATTATGCATCACCACACCCATTTGGATAAGTGTGTGTGCATATCATTGTAATTTGGAAAAGAAGACATGCAATGTTACTCCAGCATGTGTCCAACCATTGCTAAGAACCCTATCAACATGCTGGGATTCAACTGCCACATGTAGTGGAGCACCAGTTTGAAAGATGTTACATCACCATACCTACTTAGGTGTGTGTGAGTGTCATTGTGGTTTGGAAAAGAACACATGCAATGTCACTCCATCATGTGTCCAACCATGTGCAGGAACCCTAGCAACATGCTCGGATTCAACTACCACATGCACTAGAGCACCAGTTTGAAAGATGTTGCATCACCACACCCAATTGGATGTGTGTGTCTATCATTGTGGTTTGGAAAAGAACACATGCAATGTCACTCCAGCATTTGTCCAACCATGTCTAGGAACCCTAGAAACATGCTAGGATTCAAATGCCACATATAGTGGAGCACCAGTTTGAAAGATGTTGTATCACCACACCCACTTGGATGTGTATGTGTGTGTCATTGTTTCATTCTAGTTTAGAAAAGAACACATGCAATGTCACTCCAGCATGTGTCCAACCATGTCTAGGAACCCTAGCAACATCCTAGGGTTCAAATGCCACATGTAGTGGAGCACGAGTTTGAAAAATGTTGCATCGCCACACCCACTTGGATGTGTTTGTGTATCATTGTGGTTTGGAAAGAACACATGCAATGTCACTCCAGCATGTGTCCAACCATGTTCAGGAACCCTAGCAACATGCCAGGATTCAACTGCCACATTTAGTGGAGCACCACTTTGAAAGATGTTGCATCACCACACCCACTTCGATGTGTGTATGACATTGTGGTCAGGAAAAGAACACATCTAATGTTACTCTAGCATATGTCCAACCATGACCAGGAAACCTAGAAACATATGGGATTCGACTACCACATGTAGTGGAGAACCGGTTTGAAATATGTTGCACCACCACACCCACTTGGATGTGTGTGTGTGTCATTGTGGTTTGGAAAAGAACACATGCAATGTCACTCCAGCATGTGTACAACCATGTATAGGAACCCTATCAACATGTTTGGATTCAACTGCCACATGGAGTGGAGCACAAGTTTGAAACATTATGCATCACCACACCCACTTGGATAAGTGTGTATACGTGTGTATCATTGTAAGTTGGAAAAGAATACATGCAATGTCACTCCAGCATGTGTCTAACCATGTCCAAGAACCCTAGCAACATGCTGGGATTCAACTGCCACATGCAGTGGAGCACCAGTTTGAAAGATTTTGCATCACCATACCTACTTGGGTGTGTGTGTGTGTCATTGTGGTTTAGAAAAGAACATATGCAATGTCACTCCAGCATGTGTTCAACAATGTCCAGGAATCCTAGCAACATGTTTGGATTCAACTACCACATGAAGTGGAGTACCAGTCTAAAAGATGTTGCATCACCACACCCACTTGGATGTGTGTGTGTGTGTCATTGTGGTTTGGAAAAGAACACATGCAATGTCACTCCAGCATGTGTGCAACAATGTCCAGGAACCTTAGCAACATGCTAGGATTCAACTGCCACATTCAATGGAGGAGCAGTTTGAAAGATGTTGCGTCAACACACCCACTTGGATGTGTGTGCACTAGTAGGAAAATGCTTATCCATAGGATCCTTATTAGTGGTGCACAGTAAATCAGTGCCCCACAGATACTTACCCGTGGCGCACGAGAATATCATTTTGCGGCCCGAAAGGTGGGGTAGCCAGGCAACGGGGTACCCAAGTTAATTTTATCACCGCGATTCGAAAAGTTGGGGCGCCAATTGCTGAGAGGGGTCTTTCGAGTGAATGATGGCCAAACCCAATATTTTCAAATCGCGCCCGTTAAGTCAGGATATTCCGTTACACTAGTTCCTGATGTGCCCCTCCTTCACCGGTGACTCTTCTTAGCCACCCTGCACGTGTCGTAGGGGCAAATCCATTACTGTACTTTCCTAACTCTCAACACTGAATCTTGCTGCGACGGCGGCGGCGGCCCCTTTTCTTCCCTTCCCCGACCCTAAATCTGCCGGCAGCGGAGGACCTTTTTTCTTCCTCCCTCAACACTGAATCCGACGGCGGTGGCCCATCATGTCTTGCAAGGCGAAGGTTGTAGCTACGTCGCCGACTGAAAAGGGTCCGTCGGGGCCCAAGTCTGGGGCTCAACGCGTAGCAACGGCGAGGTCTTCAGTCCCGATTAGCGAGGAGGCCAGCAAGGATTCTGCTCCCAAGGTACCTACGAGCAGCGGGTTGAAGAGAAAAGCAAGGCCGGCGGCGGATTGTTCGGCTCCGGTGGGCGGATGCTGCACTCAGATCTCGAAGAAAAAACTCAGGAGAAGAACGAGAGGTGAATTTTTCTTATCTGTGCCTTATCTGCAAGTAGATTAGTTACGGCATAATAGAATCGAATGAACTGAAATGTTCCCCTTTTTAATCAAATTAGGCACACTTTCGATACAAGTGACCTATATGAGTTCACAGTTCATGTTCGGCAGTACACTCCAAAGCTTGATTTTGGTTGCGAGAGGGTTGTGTTCAGGCAAGATGTGCATCTGCTTGTGAATTGCAAAGAAGTTGTGTCTGTTTCACAGCTGGTAGATATGCTTGCCGCTAGAATTCCCTGGGGTTCTAGACAGAGGACAAAATTGGTGTGGCGCAACATGAATGATACCTATCAGCAAATTGAGCACTCCCATGAGCTTCAGATGGTTTGGGAGTGTTGTGCAGCTGATCGTAAGGTGAAAGTTGAAGCGATGATTGATGATATGTATGCAGATGCTGGAGATCTTGCGGTCAGAGCTTCTGCTCCTAGAGAATACGGACCAATAGATGCTGATCTAGAGGTGGATTCATACATGGCAAAACTTGATGAGGGAGTTAATAAGCCAGTTTTTTCATGTACTATGGAGACCACTATCGATTCTAAAAACATAACTCTTGATGAAATGAGAGAGATGATCGATAAGGAAATCAGTATTGGCCCTAAGCAGATGGCAAAAATCTGGTGGTGGCATCATAAGAACTAGCAATTCATAGATGTTTTGGATACAGAAGATCTTATACAGATTATGCGGTGAAAGAAGCGAACCAGGAAGGTGTTCTTCCTTGGTACCATTTCTGATGTTGTTGAACAGGTTATAGTGGATGTAGATGCCCCTATAGTGGCTGAAAAAATGAGGTGGTCGACGTTGATGAGATCTGATGAGAGATGCTACCCTGGGCTTGTCATATGGACCGCGGGGTTCCCCTGCCTGTATTTTTAATATTGACTTCTATTGCATTTAAAGCGTGCTTCTGTGATTATGTTTGTTGAGAGATTGTGATATAATGTTGTGCGAGCTGTTGAGATTTTCGGACATGTCACTCACTGAAACCATCGTTGTTGTAATAAGACATAAGTACATTGTAGTTGATAGGATTATGTTTCTTAAGATGACGTATCATACTTATTTCAGTTATTATGTTTGTTGGGACATTGTAATGTAATGTTTTGTGAAACCATGACTGGACTAGTGATGCATAAATACATTGTAGTTGACATGATTATGTTTCTTGAGATGATGTACTTTACTTGTTTCTGTTATTTTGTTTGTTGAGAGACTGTAATGTAATGTTTTGCGAAACCATGACAGGACAAGTGATGTGTAAGTACCTTGTAGTCGACATGATTTTGTTTATTGAGTTTGTGTAATATACTTGTTTCTGTGATTACGTTTGTTGAGAGATTGTAATGTGATGTTTTGTGAAACCATGTTGTGGTTATGTTTGTTGGGAGATTATAATGTAATGTTTTGTGAAACCATGACTGAAGAAGTGATGCATAAGTACCTTGTAGTTGACATGATTTTGTTTCTTTGGATGATGTAATATACTGGTATGTTTTCGTTAGGAAATGAAATTGGGATGGAGGGACTACAGGTTTAATATTTGAAATGAGAATGTGTGAAGAGAATCCATATCAGGCAGGAGACAGTAATCCAGGGAAAAGGCATGGTATCCATTAAACTATTTTAACATGATAATTTAGTCATCATTGCAGCGGTAGAAGGGCTGCTCTCTCTCTCTCTCTCTCTCTCTCTCTCTCTCTCGCCGACGCCATCACCATCACCGTCACCGTCGCATTCGCCATGCTGTCCTTGAACGGCGAGGATGACCAGTTGAGCAGCGATAGCCTTCTCTCCGACATCGAGTATTCCTTCCATGATGTGAGTTCCTCTGTTTTCTCGGGCTAGGGTTAGGCAATGGTAAATCACTCGATCTGAGCTCCATATGTGCATGCAATCGTGTTCGATTTCAGCTTTGCGTTTACCTATAGGTACCAAGGACGATCTACGACTCCGAATGGGAGGGCCTAAATCTCGATGGAGAAGTTCCATGTGACCATGGGCTAAAACTGAGGAGATATGTTGCATTAGAAGGCAGTAACACTGGGAGAAGGTTTTTGGGCTGTACAAATCAGGTTTGTTTACATTATGTGCAACTATGACATGAAGTAAAAATGTATCGTGCATGTTCATAACACTATAGTGTGTGTGTTTTTAGGTTGGCCCGGTGTGTAAAGCAGTAGAGTGGGTGGATCTTGAGTGGCCAGATGCACTTAAGAAATGTTTGGCACAGTTTTGGGAGATGTATGAGTTGGAAAGATCGGGGAGATTTACTGATGTAAGTGATGCAGCTGAAAAAAATTATAAGTTGTCGGTACGAAATAAGGAGCTGGAACAAGAAATAGAGAATTTGCAGTCAAAGCTAACTGACGGAATCGATGGGAGCTTGATTGTTGGAACTGCAAAGAAGCTTCAGGATAGTCACAGGTTGCTGATTCATAATGCAGAAAAGGAGAGGGATCAGCTCAGGGAAGACAAGAAGAAGCTAGAGTGCTGCATTGCGGATCTATTGATGGAACTAAAGAAGGCGCGCGAGGGTGAACAAGGACAGACTATAGAAGATAAAGGAAATTCGAGATGAATAATTTATGTTGTACCAATGCCTGAAACTAGTTAATTGTAAGACTTGCAGTTGCGCTTTCCGAACTAAGCCAAACTCAATCCTCAAGCAAACTAATTTCAGACGAACACACATATCGTGCATAGAGTTAAGTTCACGCTTACAAAATCACCACTTCAGAGGATAAACAAGGCAGTTCAGTACTAAATAGACATATGTTGTGTTCAAGCGAGCCTGGCCCGGAGCTGCCTGTTTTCCTCCCTAAGATTGGCCAGCTCCTTCAGTACTATGTCTTGCTTCAGCTGTAGGTTCTCGCGCTCCATCACGGATTGGAGAATTTTGTCCGTAGCCATATGATGTTCCTTCAAGATCCCTTTCATGATCTCCGTCCGCTTCCTAGCCGAGGCACGACCTTCACTGTGTAGATTCACCTAGTCAGCATTTAACTCCTTCAGTTTCTGGCACTTGTCAGAAAGGACCGCGAATTCAGCGCGCAGTTGGTCAAATGCCAGTTTCTGGGAATTCCGCTTCTCCCTTTGGATTGCTATCATGTCATTTAGCCAGGTCGCCAGGTCCTGGTCGATCTTTCGCCTCTTTCCCTGCAACAAAAATACATAGTATGGTTTGTTCAGTTCACCAGGACAAGCTGGTTAGTTTCCATAATTAACTGAATCGACTAGTGGCACTGTCATAATTTCAAGGAAGAATCAATCTAGGACTAATCAACATTTTATGAATCGACTAGTGGCACTGTCATAATTTCAATTTCGAAGACAAATAAGATTTATCAGCAGTTTAGTGTGCTGTGGGGTTTTCCCAATATCACCAAATAATAGTGGGAGAGTGGCAAACGCATAATGCAGAAACCCATGTCCAGATACATATGGAAAGAGAACATGGTGTCCATTCATGAACATGAACACCAACACATGTCTAGATAGATAAGGAGTTGCACTAGGATTCTTATTGCACCCTATAATGGGAAGCAGACATGGGAATTGCTCCCTGAACCCTAAACATTACAAAAGGAGAGGAGGACGAACTAGTATTCGTGTCCCCGCAAACGGGAATCGGACTTGGGCATTGCTCTGGTACGCCTCCGGACATGCCATTAGCTCCTCGTTCTCTTTCCGAACACCCTCGAGTACGGTGATCCCTCTGCTCATGTCCGCCTTCATCTCCTTGACTGCATCTAGGTTACGGTTCCTGTCATGGTAGGCTTGGATGGTAGCCTTGGTTTCCTCGACGCGTCCTCTGAGTGCCTCGCTGACTTCGTCCTACAGGAGAATGCACCTTTCCACGAGATTCTTCTTCTCCTCCGTGAGCTCGTTGATTATCTTAATGGCCTATTCTTGCCTGATCAAGTTACGGTCCAGCACTTTCTCCAGCCTAACGACGTCACGTGCAAAATCTAGCGAGATCTCCTTCTGCATAGATAATTGCTTGCGTAGGCTCTCATTAGCTTGGGTGAGGGAGCGTGCAAGCTCATGTTGGTTGGCAATCTTGGAACTGATCACGGCCACCTTCTCACGGTACTCGGCCATCGATCACTGCATCGTTCTTGTTAATTGAAATAGGAATTCTACAATTACACTCCAGGTCCCAGGTGAATACTAATACAGATCAAAAATATCCCCGTTGAATCTATTGGCCGCAGTGTTAAAAAATGGACCTGGAGATGTATTCATGACCATGATAAACTAATCCTAATCACAAAAAATGCATAGTGAATCTATGAACAGCGGTATTAAGGAAAGACCAAGAGATCTAGTCACATTCATGAAAACAAATACAACTCGCAAAAGAAGAAGAAAAAGCAATGCGGGGCAGATAACATCTAAGAAATCCACATCATAACTCGGATAAATAACAGCGTGGAGATTTGCTACCTCGCTGAGACATGGAACGGGGCTGAACGGGTCCTGCAACACCTCCGTCGTGGTGGATTCGGGCTCCACAGCCGACCTGTAATACGTAGAAGAGGAAGAGCCAGAAGAAGAACAAAAACAAGAAGAAGGTGATTAAGATCATGATGGAGAGGGAGATGGAGACGAAGTAGAATAAGGAGACCGTACCGAGAGGAGCCCTCACCTGCTAGAACAGTCGGCGCCATTGTCGGGGGAGATTGGGCCTCGATGAGAGGGTGGGCTTGAGCGGCTGGTAGAGCAAGAAGTGCCTCGCGGCGATTTCTCTCCCTTTTCTCCGAGAGGATCGTCGACCGGCCTCTCCCCCTCCTCAGTAGAGCCATGGCTTGCAGGGTGAGTGTGGCGGAGGCAGGAGGAAGGAGATAGTGATTATTAGTGTGGGAGAAGAGTAAAGAGTACAGGCCGTGGTCCAGTAGTACTAGTACTAATATACAAGACCACCGTGTATGGTCTACCTTCTCAAAGAAGCCAGGGAGGCAGGGGTAGGGAATCTATGGGACTTGTCTTTATTGCGATGGACACTTCAATGGTCTTCGGTGCCGCCCAAAATCCAGTATATAATAAGGCGAGTGCGAGCCGGGTGGTCGTCACGGGAATCGGCGCACACAT